>NMUG010013519.1:0-10088 GCA_002855965.1 Monotropa hypopitys
TGAATTATGTTTATTGTAACACTTGTATCAATTTTAAATATTTTAAAATCGATTTATTATTATTATTAAAAAGTGGAGAAGAAAAGATAAAAATATGTAAGGTGATTAAAAGGAGTTAATCTTCTAATAACAGATTTTTAAATATAACTAGGTTATATTTATATAATGCTTATGTATTATAATTAGGAGTAATGGTAGGCAATGGTAAATATGGAGTATAATGGAGGGTAAATATGTCATTGTGGTGTAAAATTAGATTAGGGTTGATGGGGTGGTGGCTAACTCTCATTAGACCTAATCATATTGTTTTGAGGTGATTAAAGAGGCTAGAGAGAACTCTACTTGGAGAATTAGCAATTCAAGGGTGAATCAAAAGGTTTTTGAAGTTGATTGCTTCTACAAAGTTGTTCCTAACATAAGTGAGATAATTTCCATCATTTTAGATTTTTAATTTCGTGCTTGATTAAGGCCAGATTAAGGGTTTTCACTAATCTCGTTTAAGCTCTGAAAATTTTTAGATCTACTCTTAGATCTTTGATTTAGGTGTGTTAGAGTGAGTTTTGGGGGCTTAGATCTAAGTATAATATGTAGATAGATATTTACTACACTTGATGGTGATCAATTTCCCTAGATTTTAGAGTTAAAATCGACTTTAGGATGATTTTTTTTGAAGATAATCGAGTTGGGATTAGCAGAAGTTAATCTGTCTGCTTCTGCGTACCAACCAGTATGCACACCGGTATACTGGGCAGCATACCAGGTGCCATGTCGGCCTCGTCTGCAAGTTCCAAATTGTTGAGATACAGAGAGCTATTTTAACTGGTAAGCCACTGGTATGCCGGCCGGCATACCGGGCGGCATACCGGTCCCATACCGGCTTTGGTAAAAATTGGACAATACGTTTTGGGTTATGTATAAAAGAGGAAAATTACACTAACTGGCATGTCGGGCGGCATGCCGGGCGGTATACCGATACCGATTTGAGAAAAAGTTAAGGAAAACTTAAGATTTCTTGGAGGGTCATCTTATATTGTTTATAAACTTTATTTAAGAAGGCTTTAAGAGTTTACAGAGGTTTGAAGAGCCCAACAACCAACATTGAAGTACTTAATAAATACTTAGTAATTCAAGAACAATTACTTATACACCTTTGAAATGTATAACAGGAGACAAGCTAGAGTCTTCTAAGACGGTTCTGTAGATTCGTTCCTTGGTGATCACATACTTGGTGAGTGTAGATTTCTCTCATATATAGAATTTTGATTTGTATGCTACATGCTAGTTGGACATGAATGTTGTTGGGGGGCGAACTAATCGGAGGCCGGAGCCACGACCTTCTCCGGGAGGACCACAACACAGGCCAGCTATCAAGGGGCCGAGTTGATCAGAGCCGGTGTCAGGACCTCCCTAGGGCTCTCTCCAGCCCAGGAGACTCATAGCCCAGGGGTGGTGCCCAGTCGGGGATACAGCTAGCCAAGGTTGTGCGACCGAGCAAATGCAAGGGTCGACGGGGGGAGCTCCCTCGGGGTCACTCCGGCACAAGAGGTTTATTGCCTAGGGACAGCCCCTGCCAACGGTTTGTTACACCGAAGGATGTTCCTTCGGCCAGATAGGACAAATACCTCGACTGTAGGGAAGATTCCCTCGACAGACAGCATCCCGGGATTTGCATATATGGTAGACACACACCTGACACAGAGATCAACTTTTCCATAATTCTGGCTACATGCCAGGCACGCTTTTCAGCTTTTCGGTGAGTGTGTTATTTATTGTATGTTGATTGTATGTTAGAAATGCATGTTTTTGTGAAAGATATGGTAAACATGTGAAAGTTTGTAAAAATTGGCATGTTGGTATCTATTTAAAAGAGAAGAAATTATATATATATATATATATACAAGGCTTGCATGGGACGTATGGCCTTCTTTGGACTAATTCCAAGTAGTGCGTAGGACCTACCAAAAATATGCATGGCATATATATTTTGTACCTATAATGGTACCAGGGGATGTCCCAAATGATTCAATATCATGTGTGGGACGCATCGTGCATGGAATGCACAAATTATTGCATATAACAATAATCTATTTTTAGTGCATGGGATGCACATAAAAACTTTTGAAAAGGGCTTCAACCAAGCTATATATATGTATCATGCATGGGATGCACAATGGTATTGGAAAGGGACTTCGGTCCAAAAGTTTTAAAAGAAAAGAGATTTTGACTTATGGTTCCCTTGAGTTTTTACTCGCATTGTAATTGGAACTCAATATATAATATCTCACTCTGGTTTCCTTATTTTTGCTTAGAAATCATGTAGCAGGCTTAGTGGTCTACTACGAAGCTTTGAGAAGAGTTCATGGCTTAGCATGGAAGAGATTGATGGAGCATCTTTCATATTGTTGATAGATTGCCCCTTTCATTTCAGTTCGTTACTCATGTGGGAGTCTTTATTCGTGACTTTTTGGTTAGAATAGTTGGTTTGTTAGCATTCGTTTTGGGGAGCTGTAACTTGTAGTTGATGGTTTATTTTGAGACAAGACTTGAGACATGGTTTTATGTTATCTCTGTTTCTGTCTGTGTTGGAGATTTAGTGGTGCACGTTAGGGTGCTAGTTTATTTGAGAATAGAAAAGAAAGAAAGAAAATTTATTTCTGCATTTCATTTGGGTTTATTGGTTTGGGATGTTACAACTTGGTATCAGAGCTTAAGTTGTAGGTTCCGTGTTAGGGGACCGTGTTTAGAAGTGATAAGCAATTGGAGTGAGAGTTAGGTGATGGGTTGTGGTGGTAGTTTCGGGACTATTATGTGTGTGTTTTGGCACCCAATTGCCTTGAGGTCCAGTTGAAAGAAAATGTCTGATCAATGTTATCTTCTAATTGGAAGTCTTGGAAAGTTAATTGAAAAGGCATAGTATAACAGAATGACGGGGGTTAGAGTTGAGTATGAGTGATGGCTGAGTAGTGGACCATAGGATGTCGAGTCGTGCATGTAAGAGTGTCGAGGTGTGTTGACTAATACGTGAGTTTTGATATCTGAGGCTTGTTTCCAACATGGTTGTTTTTCTTTGTGTGTGGCGGGAAATAAATGGAGCAAACTAATCAAATGAACGAAGAGGAATCAAGTATGAACAGGGGTAACCGAATAAATGGAGAGAATTACTCAACCTGTAATAGAAGATTGTATAGTATGGTGTTTGAAGGATCCAATAACTCTAGAGCAGCTGAAGAGTGGTTGAAGGAAGTAGACTTGGTCTTAGACACGATGGGAGTGGTCGGAGAACAAAGGGTAGTCCTGGCTACTTTTCTATTTAGAGACGAAGCGAGAAGTTGGTGGGATGCCTTTAAAAGGCAAGAGGTGGCAACGTCAATTGGTGTGGAGTCGGCTGCACCCAGGGTAGTTACTTGGGAAATGTTCATTCAAGGGTTTAATGATCAATTTTACCCTGAAAGTTTCTATTTCGAGCAGGAGGAAACTTTCACTAACCTTAAGCAAGGGGGATGTAGGTGGCCGAATATGAGGCCAAATTTGCTGAGTTGTCTAGATATGCACCTGATATGGTGAATACCGAAAGGAAGAGATGCATAAGTTTCAGGATGGGTTTGGCGCCTTTTGTAGTTTCTAGACTTTTGTCTTTCTGGGAGAGGGATTTTGCGGATCTAGTGGATATGTCCAAGAGGATGTGGAAGGACATCCAAGACTATCAAGAGAGTAGGGAATCTTTTAAAAAGGCAAAATTTGATAGTAGTGGGAAATTTGGGGGAAGTAGTTTTAAGAGTGGTGATCCTAAGGCAAAATTTAATAAATAGCAAAATGGTGGGGGTAATAGGAATCAAGGGAGTGGATGGAGTGGTAAGCAAGAAGTGGGTGTTAACCGTCAGTCGGGGATTAAGCGGTAAGGGGTTTTCAAGAAGGTGCTTCAAGTGTGAGTCATCGGATAATTTGGCTAGGGATTATACTGAAGGTAATAATGGGCTAAAGTGTTTCAAATGTGGTGGGTTTGGGCACAAGGCATTTCAGTGTCAGCAACAGCAGGCTCCGTTACCGACAGTATCAGTGGGAAGTGTGGTAGGAGGGGCTAATAAAAGTACAACAGATCAGACTTCATACGGCAGAGTGTTTGCACTGGATTAGCAGGCAACTATTGCTAGTCCAGACATGGTAACAGGTACTCTCCGTATATGTGATCTTTATGCACGCTTTTTGATTGACTCTGGTGCCACGCATTCTTTTGTATCTACTTTGTTTGGTACATGAATGGTAAGAAGATTTCTATTTTAGACCACACTTCATTTGTGTCAACACTAGTAGGACATGTCATTGAACTAGAGTCATTATCCGGATTATAGTGTGTTGGTGGGAGATGAGGTGTTAGTGGTAGACCTCATACCTTTGGCTATGTCGGATTTAGACATAATTTTGGGCATGGATTTCCTATCTTCTTACTTTGTAGTCATTGATTGTTTTCAAAAAGAGGTGTTATTTAGGATTCCAGATAAACCAAAATTGAAAATTTGTGGGAATAGATTGGAATTGCCTAGTTGTGTCATTTCCTCTTTGAAGGTCATATCTATGTTGAAAAAAGGGTGTGATGGGTTCTTAGCTTATATTACCGATACGGAAGGGAGTAAGGGAAACCTTGATGATATACCAATTGTTAGAGAGTTTCAGGATGTGTTTTCGGACAATTTGCTAGGGGTAATACCGGATAGATAGATTGAGTTTATGGTGGAGTTAGTTCCAGGCACTAGTCCTATTTCTATTGCTCCCTATAGGATAGCGCATGTGGAACTTTATGAATTAAAAATTCAGTTGAGAGAGTTGATCAATAAGAGTTTTATTAGACCTAGTGTGTCCCCGTGGAGAGCACCTGTTTTGTTTGTTAAAAAGAAGGATAGGTCAATGAAAATGTGTATAGATTATAGGAAGCTGAATAAGGTGACAGTGAGAAACAAATATCCATTGCCTAGAATTGATGATCTTTTTGACCAACTTTAGGGAGCTTTAGTATTTTTTAAAATTGACTTGAGGTTGGGGTATCACCAATTGAAAGTGAGAGATTGTGATGTGGTAAAGACTGTATTTAGAATGAGGTATGGTTACTAAGAGTTTCTTATCATGCCATTTGGGTTAACAAATGCACTAGCTATTTTCATGGACTTGATGAATAGGGTTTTCCAACCTTACTTAGACTCTTTTATGATTGTGTTCATTGATGATATTTTGGTGTACTCGCGGCCGAGGGAGGAGCATGATGAACATTTAAGGCTAGTCTTACAGAAATTGAGGAAAAAGAAATTATATGGGAAATTTAGTAAATACGAGTTTTGGTTGGATCAAGTAATATTTTTGGGACATGTCATTTCAAATGAGGGTATTTGTATGGACCCTAAGAAGATTGAAGTGGTAGTAAATTGGGAGAGGTCGACTAGCGTCATAGAGATCCGTAGCTTTTTGGGTTTGGTGGGTTATTACCAGCATTTTATTGAGGGCTTTTTGTCCATAGCAATGCCTATGCCTAGATTGACCAAAAAGAGAGTGAAATGCGAATGGTCAGATGATTGTGAGAGTAGTTTTCTGAAATTGAAGAAAATATTTAATTTCTGCACCAGTGCTGACTATTCCCGAGGGTACTGAGGATTTGGTTATATACAGTGATGTGTCACTTTGCAGTTTGGATTGTGTTTTGATGCAGAGGGGTAGAATGATTGTGTATGCATCTAGACAGTTGAAAAAACTTGAGAAGAATTACCTTACACATAACTTTGAGTTAATGGCAATAGTTTTTGCACTTAAACTTTCGAGACACAACTTGTACGGAGTCACTTGTAAGATTTTTACTGACCATCAGAGTTTGAAGTACTTGTTTACTCAGAATGAGTTAAATTTGAGGCAGTGTATGTGGATGGAATTGATAAAGAATTATGACTGTAATATTCACTATCATTTAGGAAAAGCCAATGTAGTCGCAGATACTTTGAGCAGAAATTTTGTGGGTAGTTTATCGTGTTTGGTTTGTGCTAGAGTGGAAAATTTGTCAAAAATGAGGAAATTGGGTGTTGACTTACCTTTGGGGGAAAATGAGGCGTTATTGGCTAGACTTTGTGTGAGACCGTTATTTGCTGAGCAGATTAGAGAATGGCAGAGTCAAGATGGATTTTTAGAGAAGATACGTTAACAGGTTCTTTTGTGTGAGAATTCTGAATTTTGTATTTGGGGTGATGGAATGTTGATGTTTGGGAACCGTATATGCGTGCCTAGTGATGTCAATCTTAGGAAGAGTATTCTAGAGGAAGCCCGTAGTTCAGTTTATTCTATGCATCCGGGAGTTACTAAGTTATATCAAGATTTGTGTGAGCATTATTGGTGGCGAGGGATGAAACATAAGATAGCAGAATTTGTGGCTAGATGTCTTACTTGTCAAAAGGTGAAGATCGAGTAGCAAAGACTTGGGGTTTAGTACAGAGTTTGCCGATACCCGAGTGGAAATGGGAACACATCACTATGAATTTTTTAGTGGGACTGTCTAAGTCTAATGGTAACTTTGATTTGATTTGGATTATTGTGGACCGTTTGATGAAATCCACTCATTTTCTTTTAGTGAGGACTACGTACAATACGAATCGATATACTAGGGTATGTGTTGAGGAGATAGTGAGGTTACATGGTGCGCCAGTGTCCATTGTTAGTGACCGAGATCCAAAGTTTATGTCGAGGTTTTGGGCTAGTTTACAGAAGGCCTTAGAAACATCTTTGAAGTTTAGTACCGCGTTCCATCCACAGGCAGATGGACAGTTAGAGAGGTCTATTCAAACTCTTAAGGATATGTTGAGATCTTGTGTGTTAGACTTTCGAGGAGGATGGGATGACTACTTACCGTTGATTGAATTCGCATACAATAATAGTTTTTAGAGTAGCATCGGCATGGCTCTGTTTGAGGAGTTGTGGGATTCCTATATGTTGGAGCGAGATGGGGGAGCAGTATATTTTGGGTCCGGAATTGATTCACGTGGCTTCGGACGGAGTCAAAATTATTAGGGAAAGATTTTGAGTAGCTCAGAGTCATCAGAAAAGTTATGCATATAATAGGCGAATGGAGTTGGAGTTTAAGGTTGGAGACTATGTATTCTGAAGAGTTTCTCCATGGAAGGGAATTGTATGATTCAAGGGTAAGGGAAAGTTAGCTCTGGGGTATTGTGGTGACCGGACCTATGCCCCAGGAGAAAAGTCTAATATAAAACTCTAGTCTGTCCGGACCGGAGGGTCCTCACCCTGGCCGACCGCCATCATCCGGACAGCTTCCCCTTCGGCGATATCCTTCGCCACCTCGCGACCGACTCCCGAGCGGACCGGATCATCCGGAGGGTCACCCTCCTGTCATTGTCGTGGGGGATCCAGTACGATGTCTCGTCCATACAACCTGACCCGGTCCACCAACCGTCCAGGCCCACTACTTGGCCCTCGACGTACGGCCCACTCAATATTCTTGAGCCCCAAGTCAATATTTCTCTATAAATACCACCTGTGGGTACTGTTCACGGGATCGGGCAATTAATCCAGACTTTTGATCTCCGACCGCTACCGTCTGGCCTCCTCTCGTTTGCTTTACCCCTCAAACTGTTACTAACTTAAGCATCGGAGGCTCCGTTGGTCAAAACCGACCGGCAGGCACTAACCCTTGTTTTACATGAGCCAAGCAGGAGGGTCCTTTTACTTGTTTGCAGGGACCACTAGAGTCATCGGCCGACACCCGACCACCGTCTCCGGAGGACTAGCGACCGAAGCTCTCGTTCGGCGGAAACTGGCTACCACAATTGGTGTTCACAGTGGGACCCAGCACCAGTATCAGTGGAAATAGGTTGTCTGCCCTTCTCTCTAGCTACCCTCATGGAAGACGGTAACACTACACCAGTGGGCCAGGACCCCACTCTTCCCATCAGTCCTGCTCCGCCTCTCCCGCAGCATGTTTCCATGGGGCTCTTCTCCTCACCGACCGGCCTTACGCCGGAGCTAGGATTGGCCTACGCTGTGGCCGTGGACCGGATGCTGAAGGAGAGAGACGCGGAGATCGCCAAGCTTCGGGATCAGGTGGCCCGGGTCACCAATGTCGCTGACTCCGCCTCACGTTCCTCGGGACAGCAATGGAGGAGGCACAAATCAAGGGAAGACAGGGAGCGCAAAGGAAAAGGAGTGGCCGAAGGACAAGAGCGTCAGGCGGACCACTCGGATGGCAACGACAGGCGCCCGAAGCGTCATGAGTCTGTCCCTCTTTACATTTACGAAGGAGGGGAGTTCGTTGAGGTCCGTCCGCAAGACTTCTGGCCGGAAACAGAGGACTCCGGACAACAGGGAAAGAAGTGCCATCACGACCGGGAAGAGAGGCACCGACATCGCTCTCCGGGCTCTGACGGTGACCGAAGGGAGCATCGGCGCCACCGAAGGGACCACCATGCCGACTACCCCTCGGGGCAGGCCCTTCAGGCTGTCGATGCTCGTCTGGAGCAGCTCAGCCTTTCTCCTTTCTCCCGGACCATCGAATCGGTCGTCCTTCCTTCTGGCTTCAGCTTGCCGAAGTTCACCATGTACGATCCGAAGACCGACGCCTACACCCACCTCATCTACTACTAACAGATCATGGCGCTCTACTCTTCGAGCGACGTCGTCCTGTGCAAGGTCTTCCCTACGAGCCTTGACACCCAGGGCTCGCTTTGGTTCAACAAGCTTCCCACTCGGTCCATCCGGAGCTTCAGAGACCTGGAAAGGACCTTCCTTGTCCGCTTCGTCACTAGCGGCAAGCAGAAAAAAGAGGTCGACTCTCTGATCAGTCTCAGAAAGCGACCGGACGAAACTCTCCGGCAGTACGCCGACCGCTACTGGGAGCTGTACAACGACATCCAGAACTGCGATCAGGGAGTCGCCACCTCCTCCGTCAAGTTGGGCCTAGAGTCCGAAAGCCCCATGCTCCGGGAGCTCATGCTCCATCCTGCGGAGAACATGGATGATCTGATGCAGATGATTGACAAGTTCTGTCAATTGGAGGACCTTCTGGCCGAGCGTGCCTCCATCCGACCCCCTCAGGCACGGCCTGCCCCCGCTCAGCACAACCAGAGGCAGGTCAACATGGTGAAAACTGGGGATAGGAGGGCCCCCAAACTGGAGGACTACGTGGCAGAGACCACGGTTTTCATAGAGCCAATCTACATCGTCCTCCGGCTGATCAGGGATGAGCCGTTCTTCAGAGAGCCGGATCACAAGCTGGGGGAAAGGCACCCTAATGGGAAGGCCTATTGTACCTACCACCGAGAAAAGGGACACTTCACGACCTCCTGCCTCCCCTTCAAGGCATACATGGAGCACCTTGTCCGGCAGGGCCATCTCGACAAATGGATCGATCGGCGCCGGACACCGGCCGCCAGGCCCAACGCATGCCCAGCAAACCAGGGAGAAGAAATTATCCCAATGATCCCTTGATCCGGCGAAAGCCAAACGGATCCCCCAAACTATAATACCTTTTTCAATTTTTATTATCTAATGAAATGCCCTTTTCTGCCTTCCCTTCTCTGTGTTCTTCATTGCTTTTCAGAACATAAGACCGTGGCTCCGGCAGGCGCCAGCTTTGACTGGGTTATAACCTGTCGACCACCCCCATGGCTCTGGGCAATTCATCCATCCCTGTGGCTCCGGCAGGCGCACGCTTCGGGCGTGGTTATAACATGTCGTCCATCCCATGGCTCCGACGGGCGCACGCATCGGGCATGGTTATAACCCGACCGTCCATCACCATGGCTCTGGATTGTCTATCCATCCCGAAGACCGGCCGTCTGGCTTGGCCGAGTCGCTGCAATGAAGACTGTGGCTCCGGTAGGCGCCAACTTTGACTGGGTTATAACCTGCCGACTACTCCCATGGCTCTGGGCAATTCATCCATCCCTATGGCTCCGGTAGGCGCACGCTTCGGGCGTGGTTATAACCCGACCGTCCATCACCATGGCTCTGGATTGTCTACCCATCCCGAAGACCGACCGTCTAGCTTGGCCGGGTCACTGCAATGAAGACTGTGGCTCCGGCAGGCGCCAGCTTTGACTGGG
>NMUG010013520.1:0-10088 GCA_002855965.1 Monotropa hypopitys
CCGATACATTTCAGGATTATCAAATAATTCTCCATATTCAGGCAAGAGTTTAACATTGGTCTCCATGGGAGTGGATACAGGTTTAGAGCCGAGATAACCTGTATTTTTCAAAAGATCAAGAGTGTATTTTCTTTGGGATAAACTGATGCCTGCTTTAGATCGGGCAACCTCTATGCCAAGAAAGTACCAGAGTTTGCCAAGATCTTTAGTGGAAAACTGGAACATAGATGACGAATTAATGTTTGAATCCTACTTTTGTCACTTCCAGTGATGACAATACCATCCACATATACCACAAGAATGACAATACCCCGATTGGTTCGTTTACAAAATACTGAATGATCAGCTTGACTTCGAGTCATACCATGAGACACAACAGTGCTACTAAATTTACTGAACCAAGCGCGAGGAGATTGTTTGAGGCCATAGATTGATTTGCGAAGATGACAAACACGCTCCCCCTTAGACTCAAAACCGGGAGGTTGAGTCATATAGACTGTCTCTGAAAGATCCCCATGAAGAAAGGCATTCTTGACATCGAGCTGATGGAGAGACCAATCAAGATTTGATGCAAGAGATATAATAATACGGACCGAGTTGAGTTTGGCCACCGGAGAAAATGTCTCAGTATAATTAAGTCCATATGTTTGAGTAAAACCTTTGGCCACAAGACGTGCTTTCAGACGTTCAAGAGTACCATCAGGATTGTGTTTGATGGAAAACACCCAGCGACAACCCACAATATGTGCTCCAGGAGGTTTGGGAACAAGATCCCAAGTATGATTCAAGGACAGAGCATGCATCTCTTCTTCCATAGCAGAACGCCATCCAGGATGAGAAATAGCTTCGTGATAAGATTTAGGAACAGAAACAGAGGACAAAGACACAGAGAAAGCACGCAAGGATGGAGATAAATGATCATAAGATACAAACTGTGAGATAGGATGAGAAGTGCATGACCGAATACCTTTACGATAAGCAATAGGAAGTGCAAGAGTTGGATCCGGAGACGTTGGAGAAGATGGTGTGGGTACAGAAGTTGGATCTTCAGGCGCAACAGGAGGAGCATCAGCAGATGAGCGTCTGACATACACCTTTGTAACAGGAGGTCGAATAGTAGTCTCTGGAAGACTGTGTTCTGCTGATAAAGGAGCAATCTCAGGTAGGCATGGGGAATCCAGCGAGGGTTGTATTAGCTGAGAACCCTCAAGGGAATAATATGGGATATTTTCAAAAGAGGTTACATCATCACTTACAAAGTGTTTTCGTAATGAGGGACTATAGCACTTATATCCTTTCTGGGTCAACGAGTAGCCAAGAAAAATGCATTTGTAAGAGCGTGGATCTAGTTTATCACGACCTGGAGAAATATTATGAACAAAGGATACACACCCAAAAGTTTTGGGGGGAAGAATATAGAGATCCTTATCAGGAAAATGACCTGGTAAGGAACACTGCCATGCAAAACTCGAGATGGGGTACGATTGATGAGGTAATTTGCAGTAAGAACGGCATATCCCCAGAAATGTTTTGGAATATTCATATGAAGCATAAGAGCACAAGTAACAGCTAAAAGAGGTCTATTTTTCTGTTCTGCAACCCCATTTTGTTGAGGGGTAATAACACAAGCAGTTTGATGAATAATACCATGAATTTTATTAAATTGGCGAAACTAGTGAGAGAGATATTTTTGAGCATTATTAGTCCGTAAGATACCCAATTTAGCATTAAACTGATTGACAATCATAGCATGAAAAATTGTAAAGACATGAAATAGTTGAGATCTGTCTTTGAGAAGATACACCCAGGTTAAACGAGAATAATCATCAATAAATGTGAAAATAGCGAGCACCACACAAATTTGTAGTTCGTGAAGGTCCCCAAATATCAGAATGAACTAAAGCAAAAGGTGTGACACATGGTTGCTCATCCCGTAAAGGAAAAGATGCCCTACGGTGTTTACTGAGTTCACATGTTTCATAATTGAAAGGAGAAAAATGGGTAAATCAGGAACAAGCTTGCGAAGGTTGGCTGAGGATGGGTGTCGTAGACGACAATGCCACTGATAAGGTGTAATAGTGGAATGCAAAGCAGAATGGCTGAATGACTGCTGATGCTCCTGAAGATAATACAATCCATTCTTCTCATACCCTCCACCAATCATCTCCTTCGTCTTGAGATCCTGAAATTTACAATGAGAGGGAAAGAAAGAAATATAGCATTGGTGAATATGAGATAATTTATGAATGGAAAGAAGATTAAATGGAAATTGAGGCAAATATAGAACAGAAGGGAAACTAAGACCAGATGAGCGATATGTGTCAATGCCTTGAACCAAAATTTTAGTGCCATCGTCAATAGTAACATAAGTTTTAACAGAAGGGATAACAACGTCAGTTAAAAGAGATAAATTACCGGTCATAAGGTCAGATGCTCCAGAGTCAAGAATCCACTGAGTGCTATGAGAAGATGAATGGAGACACGTATTACCTGTGGTGACATGTGTTGCAGTGGAAGTAGGAGATGCAGTGGCTCTTTGAACCAGAGAATCATACTCAGTCCTAGTCATAGTAATCTGAGTCGGAGCTGGAGCGGATGACTCCCCCTCAAGAGTAGCTTGATTAGCCCAAGCGGGCTTACCATGCAGCTTCCAACAAAAATCAACATCGTGGTTGGTCGCACCACAATGAGTACATTTCTTGGTGCCACGGCCCCCACGGCCCCCACGTCCTCCACGACGACCACCTCGTTCACGTCTGTGTAAGGGATTACGATTACCAGAATGACCAGAAGCAGCAGAGGCTATAGGGGCAACCAGAGCATATGGAGTTAGATATTCTAAACCAGGAGTACGGGGAGCAGCCCTTCGAACACGAGCAAATGCCTCAACAACAATGGGGACTTTCCGACCAGATAGAATCTGAGGGCCAAGAGGAGCAAGATCGGAATTCAATCAAGACAAAATTTGCAAGTCCGGAATTCTTCTTTGTATTTTTGCTGAGTTTTTAAATATGTAGAGAGAGGCTGATAGACATTTAACTCATCCCACATGCCCTTTAGAGTAGAAAAGTATTCATCAACAGATTTATCTCCTTGCTGTAGAGAGAAAATATTTTGATAAATTTGAAAAACACGAGAGATATTCTGGTCTGATGAGTATAACTCACGTAGAGTATCCCAAATAGCTTTAGATGTCTCTTGACAGACAACATTATTAAAAATGTCAGGTTCCAGACTATTCCAAAGTAAAGTCATGATATGCGCATCATTTTGAGCCCAATTGGGATCGGATGAGGGATCATCTGTAATATAAGAAGTTTCACCACTGTCTTTTAGAGAAATCGACACAACACGAGACCATGGCAGATAGTTTGTCCCATTTAATTTCACCGTAGTGAGAGTGCGATGATAATCCCTAACTATGTCTTTAGTGTACGATGTATTGATGTCTTTACTGTTGTCACCCATAATGAAAGTTTAAGAGTGTTACTGTATTGAGGCGTAGATCTGGAAGAGGACAGGAGGCAGCAGCAATGTGGTGGCGTCCTGTTGCGTTAGTAAGAAGAGTCGCCAGCAAGTGGTCCTGACGGATCGAGAGAAGAGAGCAATATGGTCGAGACAGAGAGATATATGGCGGCAGTGAGATAGACCACCAGTGCGGTAGAGGCGGCATCAAAGGTGGCGGCGGCGTGATCGACGGAGGTTGCGGAAGTGGGGAAGTGGGGAAGGCACCTGTGTTGTGGAAGGAACTGAGAGAGAAGAACAGAACAGTGAGATGCCGGAGAGAGAGTTGGTAGTGGCGCTGGAGATGGCGCCGGTGATGGAGCTGGTACTGTCGCTGGAGAGATCTGAAGACGGCTGAAGATCGTAGCTTCGATGGAGCTTTGCTGGAGGCGACTGGATGAGAAGGTTGGCGGTGGTGATGGAGGGAGCAGGTGGCTTCGGTGGCAATGGAAGACCAGAGGGGAAGGAGAGGCGACCGTGTGGAGGTTAAGGTTCCTTCGTGAAAGGAACAGATACGTGTAATATTACACGCTCTTGAAAAAAAACTTCGAGGAAGAAGAATAAGTATAATATTACACTCGAAAAAGAAAAAGAAAATTCTTGCCGAGAGAAGAAAATTTATTAGAGCTTAGTAACTTGCTCTGATACCATGTTGAAGAAGAATTTCCAATATGTATTCATCTCTCAAGGAGGAATGTATAAATAGGCTTTGTACAGACTTATTTTAGGAAATAAAAAATAAGAAAATTATTCTACCTTCCTAATCTACAAGAGAAAATTATTCTACCTTTCTAATCTACAAGAGATACAATCTTCCTAATTATTTTACAATCAATTACAATCAATCATCTAATCAATCAATACCTAATTTATTTACAATAAATCTAATATATTTATTTCCTTTCCAATAATATATATGATATCTTATACTCTTGTCCATATATATATTACAACATATACTCTATCTCTCTACAGCGATTAACTTTCGTCTTCCCCAAAATACTTTTCAACAAAATAAAAATCCTGCATCCGTACTCTGAAGTGAAAGCTTACAGTAGCTGTCAGAATCGGATCAAAGGTAATGCCTTGTGACTCGGATCATTTCTGGAGCACTCGATATCCCGGGAGGATTTTTTCACACTTAAAGAAAATAAATCCCTTCTCTCACTTTTCAAAACCCAGTCGAAGCTCTGTCCGATTGGTGAAAATATATCCTTCTTCCAAAGTCCGGTCAAAACATTTTCCGGCAATTTTCCCATAAAACATTTTTCACAGTCAAAGTTCTGTCCGACTAAAAAAATATAAGAACACTTTAAAAACAAAACCAAATTCCTCGATCCGTACTCTGAAGTGAAAGCTTGCAGTAGCTGTCAGACTCGGATCAATGGAATGCCTTATGACTTGGGTCATGCCGATTCATTCGATATTCTTTGGAATTTTTGAACCAAAAATATCCTATCTTTTCAGAAACGGTCGAAGTTTTGTCCGATCTATTTCAAAAACATTCTTATCAGAAATTCAGTCGAAGCTCTATCCGACTAAATAAAAACGTTTTCTCAAACACGGTCGGAATTCTGTCCGATCATAGCAAAATACTTTTTGAGGATTTAGTTGAAGTTCTGACCGGCTAAAACCCCAAATTATTTCTAAGGCACAGTCGAAATTCCGCCCGACTGCCTAAAAATAAAAATGACTTTTTAGTTGGAATTCAGTCCAACTACAGAAAATGTTTTCCGAAACATAGCCGAAGTTCTGTCCGGCTCAAAATAAAATTTTGTTTTCAAAAAACACAGTCGAAGTTCTGTTCTTCGACTGTCGTAAATGAAATTAAATTAACAAAACAAAATCACTTTCAAACACAGTTGGAATTCTGTCTGACTGTAGAAAATCATTTTTCGTTGAAGCTACGTCCGGCTCAAAAATATTCCTTTTTCATCAATACCGGGACGAAATCCGCCCGTCAACAACTATATCCAGGAGTCTTTCATTTCATATATAAATCAGTAATAATTTTACATTTCTCTTAGCCGAGGAAATAATTGATTTCGGATCTAAAAGAGGTTTACTTTTAAAAAAGAAGCACCGAAAGTGCAAGTGAGGTGCCTAACACTTTTCCCATTCGTAATTAAATCTCCGAACTCGAATTTCTGGTTTTGCAGACACCTTTCCTATATAAAGAGATATTTTTCTCAAACAAAATGACATCTTTTTACAATACAAATTCTGGTGACTTGGCACACCATAACTCGATGCCGAGTGGCGACTCCGAAAAATTCGAATCGGCATACTCAGACAGTCACTCATTTTCAAACAAACCTATTTATTTTCAAATAAAACCCAACAACATAAATTCTTCCGCCCCGGAAAACGACTCCCACCAGACGGGAGGCGAGGGAAGGACGGAAAAATTTCCTGGCGCGACAGTTAATTTCTGCAAAAATCTCACGTGTTCAAATATACTCCAATTTCGTTCACAACCGGAAGAACTACATGTGAGTCCAAGAACTCTTATTGCAAATTTCTGCAAATTAGGACCCTCTTGCAACCCACCAATCAGCTGTTAAATAAAACTTGTTAATTATCATAAAATGAAAATAGATAATGAAATAGGTGCTGGCAGAAATTGGCCAGTCAAGGACTCAAGGTGCTGGCTGAAATTGGTTTTGCTTGATAGCACCCTCTTGCTAGTACCCTCAAAAATCATGAATTACTAAGAAGCAAGTGTTTAAGTCATTGGTTTAATTGTTATTATGAATGGAGAGATTAACATAGAATACAATTTGGATGAATCTAAGTGGCGAAGTGCTTCCGGGTGTTGTACGGCTGCAAGATATCCTAAAAATTGAAAAAAAAATCTACTATACTTCTATAAAGCCAACCATGTCATATGACACATATTGTTGAGCTACTAAAAAATAACATGTGAATAGGATGAGTGTAGCTGCAATGAGATTGTTGAGTACTTGTGTGGTAAGGCTTTGTGAATTATTATTCGAAACAATAACCTTCCTGAAATGGTAGAGGTGACACAAATTGAAGATAAGATAAGAGAGAAGATATTAGAGTGGTTTGAACATGTTTATGATAGATCGTTTGGTGGGAGTGGTATGATTATTGTGGTAGCTGGACCTTGGCTCGGAGAGTCGGATCCATCACAGCAAGGCATGCGCAGGCAGCCCAGCTCTGGACTCCAAGTGTCCGGCAATGTCCTGGATCGTCGGCCTTACGGCCCTTCGGCAGGCATCCTCCCATACCCAGAAGGCTGAACCCATGGGTCAACAACCCTCTTTCAGTTAACACTGCGAACACCTCCGAGGGAGCCAACATGGGCTCAGACCTCGCAAAACATTAAACATCTCTGGACATAGTGGGGCTTGTCGGACAAGCGATCCCTAGACCTCTGGCTACCACACCGTTCGGTAGAGCATCATGCGTGTTCCTTATGGCAATGACATGGCTCTAGGCTGTCCGGCTATTTAGCGGAGGGTCCACTTGTCGGACAATCGATCCCCAAACCTCCGGCTACCACGCCGTTCGGTAGAGCATCATGCGTGTTCCTCGTGGCAAGGATATGGCTCCCGGCCGTCCGGCTATTTAGCGGGGGTCCACCTGTCGACAGTAAGACAGAACAAATCGCCCGTATGACCGCTTGCAGTCCCCTGTCCGTACGACCGACCTGACCCATCGACTGCACCGGCCCATTTGGCCCAACACGTGCAACGATCAGGGCTAACGTCGCACGGGGGAGCCCGTGACGCGCATCCCACGCGCCAAACTTGGGCCCCAAGTCAATCCCTCCCTATAAATACCCATCGAAGGTACTGTTCACGGGATCCTTTTTCTGATCCCACCTCTCTGGCCCACTCTAACTGTCTTCTGTCTTCTTTTTTAGAAAGAGATCAACTTATGCTTCGGAGGCCCCATCGGTCACTGTTGACCGGTGGGCACTAACCGTTGTTTTGCAGGAGCCAAGCAGGTAAACCCCTTTCTTGTTTTTGCAGGAAACCCACCCACGCCTCCGGATCAACTGCCGACCGCTCTGTCGCCGAAGGGTCAGGACAACCCGAAAGATCAAAGGAGCAATTGCCACCACAGTTATGGAAGATGGTAGGGGAGGGGTAGATTGAAATTGACTTTAGAAGTTCAAAAGAATTTAAGTTTTTTAGATATCACGCCACACGATGCTCTCGACAAAGCTCATTGGAGAAAACAAATTCATGTTGCCGGCGCCAATTGCTTGGTACTTAAATCGCAGTTTGGTTTGATATTACCTTCTTGATGGACTCTTCTAAAACTTTCAGGGTAGCTGAAATAATCTTGCAGCAATTGTTAGCCAGGTAGGGGATAGAAAAGGTGGATAACGGTGTGAATAGGAACAGGTTCCAATATGGGTCTTTCATTTGGCGCATGTCTTTTGCAAGATGTGCAAATTCCATGTTTTGATCCCGATTAATATATTTAATAACTACATTGGAGGGCTGGACAATGACAACATGCTATTGCACAATGATTTTAGCAAAGCATATTGTGCAGTGTTAAAGATTAAACCCAATAAACTTAAGGTCTTGGGTTCTAGTTTATGCACAACCACTTTGCGTATTATTACCAAAGGTTATGCTTGTCTTCATCATTTACCCTTTAATACACCCATTAATGGGTATCAATCAGGCGTTGATTTTTTATATTGTGTCTATAATTGTATTTATGTACAGTACATCGATGCCCATAATTACGGGAGTGTTCCTCATGGATTGGAGTGATGGACTTTGAGATAATTTCTGATTATTATGCAAACTGGTACATGTTTAACCTTGTCATTTATGCTTAGAAAAGTTAAAAGTGAACACTATTTTAGAAACTTTCATCTTTAGACAACAAACTTGTTGCTGTAATTACCATCAATGTAATATGACACAATAAAATGATTCGAGTACGAAAAGAACAACAAACAAACGAAATTTAGCTTATACATTAATTGTACTTGTTAAAAAATTATATGGGTGATGAAGGTATTGAGAACTACATGCATTGGTTGCTAGCATCTATTTTTGCATATTAATCCGGAAGAGAATTTAGTATCCACTTAGTCTCCTCTTTAAGATTCCCTCCACACGTTATATTAAGTTCCTACACCCACACATGCCAGAAACACTATGCATCTCAAATTTGCTTCTATAATGGAAAGCACTAGGAAGAAAACTTTGATATTTATACCAAAAGGAAGAGGCCTTCCCACATCGTTACTACAAGCAATGACTTCCTCTTTCATTACCTCATTCTTTCCATATCCCTCTCCTTTGTTTTTCATTTACTCAGTAACTAGCTCCCAGTTCATATCTCTGAATTTAATTGTTGATAAGGTTCAAAGAAAGAGTGGGCCATCAATAAAGAATAGACTCAAAAACCCAATGCTAGCAGATGGCAGGCCAACACTTATTTTCATCATGAAACTTGAGTTATTATGAAGTCAAATCCGAAGGACGTAAAATTAGGATTTTAAGGCTTGTTCAAAAGTAAGAAAAGAAAAAGGCTTGGGTGGCATTAGGACTGGGTCTTAGGTAGAAAGGTTCTTGAAATGTTCGTTAAAGATATACTTCGGGATTTTATTTCATTTGAAGATAAAGGAAACATAGTCAAATACCACACTAAAAGAAATAAAAAACAAGAGTAAATTAATATATCAAATTTTGGTTGTAACTGTTTGAATGTTAGAGTTAAGTGGTTAATCCCACATCGCTTAACATGATGACTTGTATTGCATAATTTTCATTATATATTAATGTTATGTGTTAGGGAATAATTAACAAGAACCCTTATCACTTTTTCCATTCTTTTCAACATGGCATCCAAGCACCCCATCAAACCCTAGCAGTCAAACGACCCAAACCCTACCGGCCACAACTACAACCCTCTGCCGACCATCACCCTCTGGCGACTCATCGGTGATGGTTGCCTGAGTCCGACTACTCAAAAAACCCAACGACGAGGCTTTGGCGACCCTAGAAACCCTCGTATGATGTGCGAAATCAACTGAAAAAGTCTGAAAACCCTCTCCCCATGTCCGAAACTGCTTGAAATCCCCCAAAATCCTCAGATCTCATTTTTTGAAGTCTCTGGATGCCGCCAAGCTCTGACGACTCTGCTACAGTACCAGGTCCATGTTTTTGGTCACTGGTTCATTGCTAATGTCACGACCCAATCCGATTAATTATCAAAGTAATCACCAGATTAGTGACGTGGCAACATTATAGGAACAGATTACAACTAACAACAACTCTAAATATAACCATAACTGAAAAACTGGAAGCTGCTGATCTCTAATAGATGTACTAGTCATAAGGTGGATGACCACAGTAATAAGATGTACCTATGTAGCACTGGATAAATCTCTCCAGTCCAGGTGGTTAATTAGTTAGAGTTAGCGCGCCTATAAATAGAACGTTATTCTGTATAATCGATGGAATGGAATAGAAGGGATTATTCTTTTGAATGTTTGTTATTTCTGTTTCTCTACATGGTATCAGACGCGATTATCTCTAGCGAGTAATCTCTGTCGATCCTGTTCGGTTCATCTCATCTACGGT
>NMUG010013521.1:0-10087 GCA_002855965.1 Monotropa hypopitys
TGCGACAGTGGAGCCGGCATAGCCAAGCATGTGCCGAATTCTAACGAGGAGAAAGACATAAAGTAACGAAATCTTTAACAGATATATGTTTGAAAGCATAAAAGACGAATATTAAAAATTGCATTAAATAGATTAATTGTATCTGTACAAATCGGAGAGACGACTTCTGTAGATAGCTTCTTTAAAACATAGTAGGGTATAGTATCGGACGCGGCCGAATGGCTGATACCGAACTATGGATTAGAAGAATATCAAGAGTCTCCCGAGAGTAAGAGACAAATTAATTTACCGAACAAAGATAAGCTCGAGATACTTCAAGAACGAGGCTTGTTCTTGGTTGGATTTTGGTTTTCCAGATTTTTGGTCGAAGTTTGGGTAGTTTTTGGAGGATTTTTGAGAGAAAATACCCGGAGGCTTTGGTGGTTGAGCTTGAAATGGAGTTGGAATGAATTTATTCGGTCTGGATTGTTGTTATAGAGGTCGGCTATATATATTGATATATGTCGCAACTATAGTTGCGACATATAGGAAATATCTGCCAAACGCGTGGCTCGCGTGCCACGTATTGGATGGATATTTTAGGAAGCTTCTAAAAAGCATTTTGAGCTTATATCTTCGGAAAAATTAATTAAAAATAAAAGAAAATGCATTTAAAATTGAAAAGTATCCTGGAGTTCTGATCTAGGTCCGAAGCTTCTATTTACGCTTAGCCGTCCCCTCGGAGAACTCTGACTTTAACATTTTAAATTTGATATTCATGATCGCTGGGTTGGATCACGAATTTAGCAAATATCCTGGGCATGTTTCGGACACTTCCCGGAAAAACCCTGAAATACGGCTCTGGTGTTCTGACTAAAATGAGAAGCGGTTGGTGCACCTCTTGGGCTGCTCAACTTCCAGAAAATCTGTTCCGTAGGGAATGTTAGACTTTGAAGATGAGGTCCGTGCAAAATACGTCCGCTGATTTTTGAGACCGGCTGACCGCTGCTTGGAAATCTGAACGAATTGACGGTTATCCTTAACTGAATTCCGGTGCTGGATCGGATGGAGTCAGTTTTTATACCGGCTTCTCTGTAATATACTTGTCTTCGATATTCTCCTCAGAAAAAGAAGTTCAAACGTTCGTGCATGATTCTGCCTGTGCCGGCCTGTTTGCCTATTCGGATGCGGTTTCTGTGTCGTTCGTTTGAAATTTGTCCTGACTGGTACGTCAGAATAGAATCCTGAGACGGGTAAATATTCCTTAACACTTTACCGTTGCGGGTTCATCGTTTCAAGATTTTTGACTGAGGTCGGGGCTGTTCGCGAGAGGTCGTAACATTCTGGATGTGCATATAGACACCGGCGAAGGCTGTTTTGCTGATTTCTGAACTTGTGGGGGCTAATCCAAAATTTAGGTATCAACACTGCCCAAAACGAAAACTATCGAAATAAAACTTATTATTAAATCCCTGGATGAACCTATCCCAAGTGATAGCCCTGGGTGCAGCCGGCTCCGCTCCAAGTGCTGGTGCCACCTCTTGCCTCTTAAAGGAACTCCACCAATTTCTAGTTGCGCCTCTAAAAAGAAAAGTCACCAATATTACCCTTTGTTCTCCCTCAACTCCCATAGTATCTAGCACCAACTCCACCTCTCTCAACCATTCCTCAGCCACATCGGGATTATTAAATCACTCAAACACCGTACTATACAGTCTTTTAAATCTCTCCAAGAGACCCATACCCATACCTCTTTCCACATTTTGATTGGCCTATAATTGAATTAGCATTTGTTGACCCTCTGCCAACTGAGTGATGGCGGGCATCATTCGGGCCTCTTTCCCAACTACAGGTGGAACACCCCTATCATGATTTGAATTTCCACCGTTTACACTAGCCTCTTCTTCAATCCCTTGGTTATTCTGCTCCATTGCTTTACTGAAAATCACAACACAAGAACAACATGGTAGAAACAAGTATTAGATGCCAAAAACTCACACGTTAATCAAAACACACCTCAATGACTCAAAGCATGACTTGACATCCTATGGTCCACTACTTAGCCACCCTAACCATTAGCATTTTGTTGTACTATGCTTTTCCACTTAACTTTCCAAGATTTCCCATTAGAATAGAACGTTGATCAGGCGTTCTTCTAACCAGATTTCAAGGCAATTCCCATGGGTGTCAAAGACACACATAATAGTCACAAAACACTAACACCACGACTTTCAACAATTACCTCAATTCATACCTCAAGTATAGTTCCATTAATCACATGGTCCCCTAACTCGGACCTAGAACCTATGCTCTGATACCAAGTTGTAACATCCCAAACTCCAAACACACAAAAATAAAAAAAAATTTGAACTTATTTGCTAAATAAAAACCTCCAGTAATAATTGCCAACATAAAATAAAAGGAACAAGTGTAACCTCAAAAAAAATAAAACCGACAGTGCTATAAGTACTCATCAATTCCCAAATAAAAGCATCAAAACGAGATAGTTAAACTACTATAAAACTCCAACACAAGTCTCGGAAGACATAAGACAGTAAAAGTCTACCAACGGTGCTAAGAAGAGTCTCAAGTCAAAAATCCTTCAAAGGACAACCCCAGCCAAATAATCACAACCAAGCATCCACATACCTTCCGCCTTGTAGTGGACCGCTAATTCTGTAACCTATTTCCAAGCCAAAGACAAGGAAACAGAGTGTGAATATGTTATTTTTAACTTCCAAAACTCAAGTAAAATCAGTGACAAAATCATGAATATGAGCATCAATGACTTTCATTCCAAAATCCATCTCACGCATGATACTTTATATATTTTGGGGCAAAGCCCTTTTTAAAAAGATTTGAGCATCCTATGCCCTGAAAATAGCTACTACTATAGGTAGTAGTTCGTACGCCCCACGCACATTTTGGGGTACGTCCCACGCACCCGTTGGACTTACGCTGGTTGCCAACAATTGGACTTACTCAAGTTGCCAATAACACCGCCCATCCCACGGAGGCAATGCATAATATATATACGTACATATTATGCTTTCCATCTCAACTCATGCATTATGTCTATGCATATCATTCACATCATGCCATCATGTGTTAATACAACAACCATAACCGTTAACTTCTCATGCAATAATAAACAGTTAACCAAAACAACCTTGCGAATGTACAATTAAAGATACCATATCCTTACACTCACTAGCACCGTTGATCAAACCTTCTCTTTGCCCTTGAGTGAGGCCTCAATGCCTTCCTCGAATGTCCCTGTCAATCAAACTAAAAACTTCAGTCCACGAGATAAATAATTTGACAAAGAGAAATGAAATCACGAAATTACATCAACTGAATATATAACTCCCATTAAAATAGCTTATTAGAGTCTTTTAACCCCTGACACCTTCCAACATGTCTCAAAAGGTTATCCAAATTGCCAGAATTTTACGAATGGCGACCGGTCGGCAGTGTTACACGCGACCGATCGAGACCACGAAATTGACCTTATTGAAATTTCACGATCGGTCGACCATGGCTCAAGGGACCGGTCGCAGCAGGCATAAAAATCCTACTGCTTAATCACGACAGGTCGACCACGTACACGTGGACCGGTCGACACTGAGCATAATGAAAAATTTTAGAAAATTTTATCGTCGAACCACTAATCCCCAACCTTCCTAACTTTGGTCTATTAGCCTCAAAAACCAAAAATCAAAGGTACCCAAAGTGTTCTAAACATGTAGTTGTTAAACATATTCAAATTGTATCATAAACCAATCCATAAACACCTTTAATCCCAAAGATTAACCCCTTAAACTTACCATTTGTTCCAAAAACGAGTTTAAAGATTAAAACTCTGATCTAGCCCAAATCTGAAGTGATATAAATATAAAAATTGTATCATTAGATTCGTACTAACCTCGGAAACAATGTTGAAGAAGACCTTTACTTCAAATCTCCACTCCAAAGCCTTCAAAAATTAAAATCTCCTCCAGCCACCTTTCTCTCCTCTCTCTCTATCTCTTAATCAAATATTTTGCATAAGGAGATTAGGTTACAAATCTTAACCTAATACAGATTTTTAAGCTTAATGACTCCCTTACCCTCTCACTAAATCATGTATTTACCCTTATGTGCCATTAATCCTAATTATTTACTACTTATAATATTTAATCTCATTTTTTGCCCATTAAATCTTTCTTTATAAATTCCTTTAATCTCTATTATTAAAAATAGAATATCTTATTCTTTAATCTCACCTTTGATAATTGATAAAAATATTTAAAATCTATACTTAGATAGGTTACAATAGGAGTAAATCCAAGAATACCGTCATAAGTCCATTCTTGATTTATCCTTTAACCTCGTTACATGTTTCCAATCGTTCCATAACTTTGCACTAGGACTAAATCCAAGAAAACCCTCATAGTCTATTCTTGATTTATCCTCGACTTTTCTTTGTATCAGACTTGAGAATCATTTTTTATATTTGATTAGGTCCAACATAGTGATTCGTCGGCACACTATCCTTTCCGTCTGTCGTTCCCAAACTCGTTGGGAGGGCCAAGAGACCCCCATTGTGCTCAACGTGATAGAGAGACCATCCAAAGAATCCTATCATGAGTCATTCATATCACACTCCGTAAAATTTAGTAGTTTTCCCTCCGTTGATTAAAATTAATTAAATCTTTTTTGGGGATTTAATTCGTTTGTCGTCGAAATTGTTCATTGGGTATCGAAATTGTTTGAGAAGCTTAAGGAAGGTTGGGTAATGATCTTGTAATGTCTATTCATTGTTTAGAACCTTGAGGAAGTGTCCGGGGTTGCATCGGGAAGGTTCGGGAGCATTTCAGCACGTTTCGAGCCATTCAGCAGGTCCCTCTTCCGGACGACGAGGTGACCCTTCTGGACGAGCGAGCAATGAGGGCAAGGTTGTGCTTCAGGAGGCTTGGTCCGGACGAGGATGGGTCTCGTCCGGAAGGAAATGTGTTCTCGTCCGAACGGCGGGGAGCTCGTCTAGACGGCGATTCGGGATTTTACGTTTTAAGTGCGGATTTCTTTCATTTTGCCCAAACCAAACATTTCCTCTCCTCTCTCTAACTCGCCCAAACACCTCTCTCTCCCAATTTCTCTCCCTTCTCTCCTCTCTAACACCCAAACCCCATAGATTCAAGCTTCCAGGTTTTCTTTAACATCGATCCCCACCTTCTTCTCTACACATCTATGGGCATGGATCGTCCAATTTCGGTGAGTTCTCCCCTCTCTGTAAAACCCTAGCTTTTTCCTCTCTTTTCTCCTTTCATGGAGTTTGGTTACTCATTCGTGATTTTGGTCTTTGTAAATGTCGTAGAGCATTGCGAGAGCTTTGCAGTGGCGAGCTTGGTTTTCCGGTGGCCATGGAGGTTTTCCGGAAAAGTTTTTCGGCGAGCATAACCGGAGCTCCGGCCGAGGTAGAGTTTTCTATCCCTCTTGTTTGTAGTGTTGGTATTCTTTCTTTCCCCTTGCGAGTTTTATGAAATTCAGACAATTGTGCGTATTTATGTAAATTACACTCATGAGTCATTTACATGTAAATTGGTTGCGTGTGGGTATTGTATAAAGTCTCTACGTATTCCCTAGGCTGTTAATTGTTCGATTCCGAATTTGATTGTAAAAAACCCCAAATTTTGTGAAAACCCCGTATCATCGTTTTATAAAACTAAATTGGGGAAAATGGCTCATCTTGGGATTCCTATGAGTGTCGGTGGGTTGAAACATTGGTTGACACATTTTGTGGGAAATCGAACAAATGGAATGGTTTGTGAACAAATGACACGTTTTGGAAGGAACAGAATGTTTTGGGAAATGATCGGAAGAAAGTCACGTTTTGGAATGACACATTGACTAGGCGGTTGTTTGCCCTAGGTCACACGGAATGAAAGAATAAATTAAAGTAATGGTGATACCCGCTTCTACGGCGAGGAATGAGTTGGTTATATACACGGGTAGCTGGGAGTACCTTGGGTAGCTAATGCGAGCACCCACGACATTGCGCAATGGGGGATTGTCTGGTCCATCCCAACGTATTGAGAAATACAAGGTATATGACACGTTTAGTGGTTAACGAGACTCTAAATGGAATTAGCCAAAAACTCATATATATTGATTGACACTTGCCCTTGATTGTTCTATAAGGCACGGAATGAGAATAACAAGTGAATCTTGGAAAGAAATGGGAATTGGAACACGTTTGAATAACAAAAACGAGTCTTTTACATAGTGTGGTTACGAGACTTAGACACAATTCCCCTTGGGTCTTGTCTAGGCAAACATTTGGAAAACATTGGAAATTCTCTCTTGAGTCTTGCACTACTCTTACCTTACGATGAGTCGAATGTGGAATGAAGGAACAAACTTACAGTTTTAAATTATAATGAGACACATTGCATTGTGTCACATTACATTCCTTGTATGATCACACACCTTCACACCAATATTATAGACATTAGGAGATAGATTATCTCTACCAGGTGGTGGTGCCTGACCCTCTACTTTTATAGGACTTATTCCCTTGATCGAGAGTGACTGTGAGATCCTTTGCAGGACTTGAAGCTTGACCGGACTGTAGTTTGGTAGATTGTCTTTCCTTTCAGTAGTGTACTTCTCTTATTTTCAGTTGGCCACCTTGTACGGGATTATCATATAAAATCCCATTTTGGCCCTTTTCTCTTAGTTGAGGCATTGTTGTAAAGGGTTATGTTATAAAATCCTATTGACCTCCTTTCAGTTGTGTTTCATTTCATAGCAAGGCATGTATTGTAATAGTTAGTGTGATGGGTAGCTTGATGTGGTAGGTTGCACTTTACCCTTTGTTTGTATACTCTTTACCCATTAACACTCCTTTATTCTATAAAAAATATGTTTCAAAATTTGGGAGTGTTACAGTTGGTATCAGAGCACTCGTTCCGATTTACCTAGGACTTTGGGGAGACTTTTAGTCTCAATGGGTGCATTGTTTCTTTTGTGTAGCTCTGGGAGATTGCATTTAGGGTGCATGGCATGTGTATCTAGGCATTGAATGTATGTGCATTGCATGGATCTCATAAAATAACAAGTTTTTATAACTCGAATTAATAAGATGGTTTGGAAATTTGCAATGTCTAGTCCTTCGAGTTGGTCTTGTTGTTGTTCTTTCGGAATTTTGAGCAAATTCCAGTCTATCTTGTGGTGATATTCGAGTCTATCTTGGCGACTCTTAGAGGATTTTGTAGATGTTGGGCTTGCTTGTCCCGGTTATGTCCTCTTGACGATAGTGGTGGCTTCTGTTCTAGCGTGGTGAACTGTTTCGAGTTCCTTGTTCTTAGAGCGTGAATGAGTTTCTTTGTTGGCTCTAGGGTTGATTTGGCACCTTGTTCTTCGATCTCGATCGTTGGTGGTTGCAGTAGTGGCTTGTCGAGCCTATTCCTTCGTAGGAAGTAGATTTCTCGTTGTTGAATCGTGGCTTCTGATGCTTATCTCTGGTGGCGATTGATGGATCTTGCGATGATTGGCTGATTTGACTCTCGTTTGCCCTCCTAGTGAGGATGATAATCTGGTGCGTGATTTGGTAATCATTTCTTGAGTTCTCTCTAGTGATCGTGGATGAACTCCTTGTTCGATATTCGTTGTGGAAGAATGTCATCTCTCTTGACGTTGGTGGTCCGGTGGTCGTTCTTATGACTGGAAATCTATAGTGCTCTTGCGATTGAGCCTTGAACTCTATTTCACTTCTTAAATTTGATATCTGGAACTTATTGTTTGTGCGGTTGGCTTTGATTGTCTCCTGGTGGTTAATTTTGACTCCCATTCTCGTTGCATGGTAGGCTTCTTGCTTGGTAACCATGTGGTTGAGGGTTGTTTTCCCTTGGGATTGATTTGGTCCTCCTGTCGTATATCATTCCTTGTGTGAGCTATGGAATCTCGGAATGACCTTGTTTGTGGGATTGAGAATAATGGTAGCTTCTTGTCGTGTTAGCACTTGGTGATCTAGTGGTTGTGACTTTCTTGGGAAGTGAGAATATCTCAGTAGGGTAAGGCCTTGTCATGGCAGAGATTTCGTGTGATTCACTTAGGATGTGAAGTATCCTTGAGTTAGTAGGTTCTCCTTGCGAATTTGTGCTAAGTGTTTAGTGATGATAGTACATTATGTTTTTTTGATGCAAGAGTTGATCTAGAATTGTGGTTTGAGGATACTTGAGAATTTGTGTTGAACTTAGTACCTTGCGGTCGTAGTTGCATTTTGGATGATTGGGAAGGATGAAGGAAATTGAGTGTTGTATCTTGTTTGTGTGGTAGCACTAAGTTGTGACGCGAGGTCATTCGGGAAGGGTGGGATCTGTGTGGATCCATAGTGATGTGGCTAATTGGTTATCTGGTTATTTGGTTTGTGGAATGACTTGGGAGATAGTCTTGTGCTGGTTTTGTCCCGATTGGTCAATTGGGCTTGTTGTGTGAATCGAGTGTTAGACCTACTTTTGGGATGCCTTGGTGTTTGCTCGATGAGTTATTGTTGTGTTGTGAGTTGGGAAAGTGGTTTGAGGATTTTAGTCCTCTCTTGATGTTTTGGGGTGGTAGTGCGTGTATGACTGTCTTGTGGTTCTTCTTAGAAGTGGCATTTGGGTTTCTTGCCTTGATGGATGATAATGTGAAGAGGAAATGGTTTTGGGTTGAAATATAAAAGTGTGGTGACCTTGCTTGGTGGCTTGGAGTTTGTGATGTGCATTTGACTTGAAGTCATTGTTATTGGAAGAGAGGAATGATTTGGTTTTGGCATGAGGTATCGTGTGTTTGCTTGAGATTTGAAGACGAGAGTTAGAGTGGTTATCTCACTTCAGTATGAGGTTATAGGAGGTGGACAATGCTTCAATGGGTTTCTTTAGCTTCATCTTGGTTGTAGAGTGTTGTTAGTCGTATGCCCCTCTTGGCATGTCGGTTTCCTCCTTGTTTAATCTTTGCTGGACCGGTGAGTGGATATCGTTCCTTGGCTACCTGTTGACTCTTCTACTCTCTTGGATCAGTGTACTTGATCGATGGACTCTACCATCCTTTTTGGGAATGTTGTCGCACGTGCTTGTGCCTTGTCCTAGTCGTCGCTAGGATTCCTTGTTTCATGGTAGTGTGCGATTAACTGCTCGTGGTCCTTGTTTGGCACTTGTTGGAAATTGTGGAAGCTGTGTGTTGTTCGAAAAATCTTATTGATTTTTGTTTCTGTCTTTTGACGTTGCGACCGGCTTTTACCATCTTCTTGTTGACTATTCGTAGTACGTCTACTGCTGTGGCGTGGGTCATAGTGGTGATGCATTGCTCGTCTTGCATGTGGAGAATCATCTATTTCATAGAGCTTGTTTTCGAGAATTGTATCCTTGCTTCGTGCACTCTTGTCTTGTGGGTTGCCTTTGTGCATTCGGTCTTGTTCGCTGTGTCTCCATGCAAATCTAGATTGTTGTCGTATCCATTGGCACCGTGTCCATTTGCGCTTGGACACCTCTGTTCTGCGATGTTGTCTTCCTTTGGAGCTTGTTTGAGAGTGTGTTTTGGGATTGTTTGTGGTTGGTGTGATCAATGAGATGAGTTTATTCATGTCGTAGAGCTGTGTTATGAGTGTTGGGGTAGAATATATGTGTCTCTTTGAAGTGGACTACACCGATTTGGATTGTGGTAATGTTTGTCATGACTAGTGTGCGTAGTCCGTGTCATGTGGTGTAGGAATGATCATGAAGGATTGTGTTTGAGAAGGTGACTGGCCAGCACATCTCAAATCAAACTTCTTAGTCATTCTGGTACTGCGTTAGATGTGTACGGGTTGGTTTGTGAGATTTCGGTTGTTGGGTTCTTCTCTTGGTAGCGTTGTGGTTGTTTGGGATGATTCGGGTGGCACAGTTGTTGTGTGACCATCCCTTGTGTCTTGTCTTACTTTCAAGTCATCACTTGTATCAGTTGGACTCTCTTGTTGTGATTTGTTTGGAAATCGGTCTCGGTGTTGTTTCACGTGTTTGTGACGATGTAGATGTTGTAGACATCCTTGCGGTGGTTGAAAATTGCTTCTTTGCTCTTCGTAAAATTTTGGACAATATTTTGGAAAAAT
>NMUG010013522.1:0-10088 GCA_002855965.1 Monotropa hypopitys
CTTTTGTCCTTGAACATTCCCTTGTGAAAGTCCATCAGATTTACTACCTGACCAGTGAACATGATGTCTTGAACTGTTCTGTCATTTGTGTAAATCGAGTCAATGAACTTCACACAACAACTTCTCCTAACATAGTTCAGTTCTCACTGTTGGGTTCATTTTGGCCATGAAACTCTCGTCTGGTTCTGCAAATATTTTTTCCGACAATTTCAACTTTCATTAATTTTCATAGAAGTGGTCTCACTTCATACTCACATAGGTGGCTCCTTATCAATGAGTATTTCATATACTCTGTTTGGCTCACCAACACATAAGAGTATTAAAAGCATAAGTTTATCCTCACACAAATCACTGTCATGTCATAGGAATGGTCAGGAGAGTTATTCTCCTCAGTGATCAATATCTATCTACACGCAATTAGGTTATCCCATTGAACCTAGATCTTGGGATCTTCAGTCAACTAAGTTGGGTTCCATCATGGTAGCTTTTAATGTCATACGCTTTAGCCCCATTCCCGTCAATGCTTTATCAACTAGCTCTCTATTTAACCCTTTGGTTAGCGGCTCTATAATATTGTCTTTTGATTTCACATAATCAATCATGTCAATCCCACTTGAGAGCAGTTATCTAATAGTATTATGTCTTTGACGTATATGTCTCGACTTACCATTGCACATATTACTCTGTGCTCGTCTAATTGCTGATTGACTGTCACAATGGATGCATATTGCTGGCACAGGTCTCGACCATCTTGGAATATCCTTGAGAAAATGGCGTAGCCATTCTGCCTCTTCAGTTGCCTTATCTAAAGCAATGAATTCTGACTCCATTATAGAGAGTACAATACACGTCTGTTTGGCAGATTTCCAAGACACTACTACACCACTCAAAGTAAAGACATATCCACTCGTGGATTTTGAGTCTTTTATATCAGAAATCCAATTTGCATCTGTGTACTCTTCTAGCACTACTGGATATCTAGTATAGTGCAATCCATAATCACAAGTGTATCTCAAATATCGCAACACTCTGACTATAGATTTCCAGTGGTTCTCCCTTAGATTGCTAGTATATTTACTCAGTCTACTAACAGAGTAGGCTATGCCAGTCCTTGTATAGCTCATCAAGTACATCAAACTTCTAATTATCCTTAAATACTCTAGTTGGGATACACCCTCACCAGAATTCTTAAATAAATGAAAATTTGTGTCCACAAGAGTCCTGGCGACATTCATATCCGACTTACTGTATTTCTCAAGAATCTTCTCAACGTAATGAGTCTGAGATAATATAAATCCAGTAGATGTTCTGGTAATTTTCACACCCATAATCACATCTACAAGGCCCATGTCCTTCATGTCAAACTTCAAGTTTTGTATGTTCTTGGTAAATTTGATAATCTTATCATTACTACTGACAATTAGGATGTCATCAACATAAAGACACAATATCACATAGCCTTCAACTGTGTCTTTCACGTAAACACACTTGTCACATTCATTGATTCTAAAGCCACTTGATAACATAGCATTATCAAACTTCTCATGCCATTATTTCGGTGCTTGTTTCAGACCATACAATGATTTGACTAGTTTATAGACTTTTCTTTCCTGACCAGGAGTAGAAAACCCCTCAGGTTGTTCTATATAGATCTCTTCATTCAAATCACCAATAAGGAAAGCTATCTTTACATCCATTTGATAAATTTCCAAATTGTGCAGAGCTGCTATAGCAATTATCATCCTGATAGATGTTATTCTCGTAACAGGAGAATACGTATCAAAGTAATCGAGACCTTCTTTCTGTTTGTATCCTTTGATAACAAGTTTGGCCTTATACTTATCTATTGATCCATCTGTATTCATCTTTCTTTTAAAGATCCATTTGTATCCAAGAGGCTTACAACCTAGAAGAAGATCCACCAGTTCCCATGTATGATTCTGCAGAATGGAATCAATTTCACTCTTGATCGCCTCTTTCCACATTGGTCCTTCTGGAGAGCTTACAACTTCCTTGAAGTTCCTAGGCTCACTTTCCAACATATATGTTAGAAAATCTGGGTAAACAAATGTGAAACAATAACAAAATATGAAAGACAGGATCAAAGTGTTTTTCATTAAACTAGAAAAGGCAAATACAAAGTATTTATAGAACTTAACTAGGCTAAACAAGAACAACATATGGGCAATTAAATACAAGAGAAAGCCCAAAATATATAACCTGATCTACTAGAACATAAAACATTATCTTCCGGAAAAGCAGAAATCTATTGAATGAGAACTAAGATAAACTGAGTCATCTACTGGAAGATGAGAAGTGGTTTTCTGGAAAACCAAAAAACAAAATATTCCTCAATGATGTAGACATGATGCAGACAATATCATGTTCTGGAAGAGAACAACTCAAATACCAGAAGACCATATATAAATCATGAAGAGAATGGGATACTTTAACATTCCCCCTCAAACTAAGGCTGGGATAGCTTTAGTTTGGTTCTCAGATAATTGAACCTAGATATGGTTAGAGGTTTGTTGAATATATCAGCAATTTGATATTCAGTAGGAACATAGTCAACTTGAAGTTGTTTCTTGGCAATCTTTTCTCTGACAAAGTGAAAGTCTACCTCAATGTGCTTGGTTCTTGCATGAAAGACATGATTTTGTTGCAAGCGATATTGCAGAACTGTTGCCACACCAGATTCTAGTATTTATGTTAGAATTGAATACTTTGAGATCCTTCATTAGTTGAATAATCCATAACACTTTCGAAGCCACATTAGCCATGGCTTTGTATTCAACCTCTATAGATGATCTTGCTACAGTGGGCTGTTTCTTAGCAGACCAGGAGACAAGATTTTGAACTAGATAAACACAGTATCCTCCTGTAGATCTCCTGTCTTGAGCATCTCCTGTCCAATCAGCATCTGTGTAGGCAGTAATGAATGAAGATCCTTTGTTAAAGATTAAACCATGGCTTATGGCGCCTTTAATGTATCTTAGAATACGTTTGATGTCTACACAATGTTCTTCAAGGGGCATGTGCATGTGTTGACATACACAATTAACATCATAGGCAATATTGGGTCTTGTTAGTGTCAGATATTGAAGAGACCCTGCTAGAGATCTGTATAGCTCAGGATTTGACATGAGGGTAGGTTTGTTGGAATATTTCCTCAATGATGAAGGAGTTGAGCATGTAGTACAATTGATCATTCTAGCTTTATTTAGTAAATCATTGGCATATTTTTTCTAAGATAAGAAGAGACCAAAGTTCGTTTTAGTTATTTCTATCCCTAAGAAATAATTTAGCTTTCCTAAATATTTTAAAAGCAAATTTGATATGTAACTGATTAATTATGTTATGGATTAGCTCTTGATTATTTCCTGTAACTAAAATACCATCTACATAAACAAGAACATAAACAATATTTTGATTTTGATGTAAAACCAATAGAGATGAGTCAGCCATACTATTTTTGAATCCTAAATTAAAAATGTGTTTAGATAACATATCATACCAAGCCCTGGGGCTTGTTTCACACCATATAAATCTTTGTGTAAGTAACATACCTGATCTGGAAAGTTAGGATTGACAAAACCTAGAGGTTGTTTTAAGTAAAATTGTTCTTGAAGATTGCCATAAATAAAAGTATTAGAGACATCTAGTTGTCTGATATCCCAGTCATGTTGAATAGCAAGAGATATAACTACCCTAACAGTTGATTGTTTTATAACTGGACTGAAGGTTTCTAAGTAATCTATACCTTCAGTTTGTTGGAAACCTTGGGCTACATGTCTAGCCTTATACCTAGCTATAGAACCATCTGGTATTTGATAAATATGATTGACTATCCAAATAGTACAGTTGGGGATTTTTTTATTGAAATGTGAGCAGGGTAATACATGATTATTGATATACGAAAACGAGCTCGAGCCAACTTGTTAGGATCCAATGAGTCGAGACCAATAGTCTAGCTCAACTCGGAGATGATAAGGAGTGATTTATATGCAACCAAGAAATTTTCTAATTGTGTGTTTATTTCATCTGTGTGGTTGTTATTCTATTTGATAAGAGAAATGAGGGAAGATGTCACTCTCCCCACAAAAAATAGCTCATGCGTCAGAGCTTATTTTGTCCATGTATTATTATTCTTCGAGGAGCATTACTCTACATGGTCCGACCTATTGCCTATCATAGGTGTCATTCTTTGTGTATTCGTCATCGCTATTGTGGTTAGAGTTATTGATGTGGTTAGCGTTGTTGATACTTGTTGTTTGGGGTAAGCCTTTCTTGCGATGGTTCCCGGTTGCTAGCGGTGGAGATGGGTTGAGCTACAAAAGAGAAAACGTTAGGCTACCAACCGATGTCGCCGGTGAACCCTCCGATGGCTAAGTCAGCAAGGTTTATAGAGAGAGAAAGCAAATGGACAGAGCTTGGGCTAGTGACAGAAGGTGTACCTCTGCATTGAATGCTAACTCCCTTATATAAGGCCATCGATGAGTGGAGGGCACACGCTTCGGTGCGAGTGAACCGACTGTCTGCTTGATTGGACAGTGCGCATGTCCCCTCTATGCGTTTGAACATACGACCGACAGGTCAGCTCCGACAGTGTCAGGCAGCGCCGCCTGGTAGCATTGGGAGGTAGAAAGGCTGAAAAGCGTATCTGGCGTGCTACGAGAATCACGGGAAAGCCGATCTCTATGTCAAGCATGTGTCTGCCATGTGCGTAAACCCCGGGATGCTATCTTCTGAGGGAATCTTCCTTGCAGTCGAGATATTTGTCCTATTCGGCCGAAGGGGCACCCTTTGGTATGGTAAATCGTCAGCAGGGAGCTGTCCCCGGGCAGTAAACCTTCCATGCCAAAGTAAGCCCCGAGGGAGACCCCTTCGTCGGCCTCTGCTTTTGCTCGGTCTCTTGACCTCGTCTTACTGTATCATGGGCTGGGAACCATCCCTAGGCTGTGAGCCTCTAGTGCCGAAGCGAGCCCTAGGGAGCTCCCAACGTCGGCTCTTAACTGCTCGGCCCCCTGATAGCTGGCCTATGTTGCGGTCCTCTCGGAGGACGTTGTAGCTCTGACCTCTCTTTAGTTCGGCCCCCAACAATAGCCCCTCAACCCATTTAGCCAGGGCATTTTGGCTAAAGCGGGGTTGACTTAACACCGAAGAGATATGTTGGTACTGAAGCGGAAGAGCACCGGACCACTGGAACATTTTGGAAGTTGGACCTATGACACCTTTTTGAACCGTCAATTTGAATTCGACGACGTGTTGCCTTCTGCGTTGTCGGCGTGTCTGCCCAGACAATGCGTCAACAGATGCCAGTCCTGTTGACTTGTATGCGCCTGAAATGACGATTGGACTGGCCACGTGGCGCGCTGCCGTTGGTTGGCTCTGTGGCGGATGGGACAACGTGCGCACGCGGAATAAATTTGGCGACTTCAGCACAATTTTCGAGGTAGGAGCAATGATGATAACGCATTTTGACCGACTGGGACGGTTCGGTCGGTCACCCGGTGTACTGCCCAGGTCACCACTATATAAGCTCTCTTAGGGTTCCAGACTTCACCCGTTTTCTTCTGCTTCCTCAGCCCCGAGGCAATTCCGGCGTTTTCTTGAATCTTTTCCAGGCACCCTCTTTGATCCAGGTGACTATTCTTCCCTTCTCTCTGCGAGCATTCACTTTTTCCTCTAATTTCTCGTCGATTTTGCAACATTTTGCCTTGGGATTCATCTCCCAAACCATTCGTGGAGCTCTGAAACTTTCTGAACGTCTCTGGGCTTCATGGGTGAAGATGAACGTATTCAAAATGTTCTTGGCCGAGCCGAACTGGCCTTGGCTGTTGGTTGAAGGCCAAGCCAAAGGTCTCCCTCTACTTAACCGCACTGGTAGATGCCGGACCGGCTAATGGTGCCCGACTTGTTTGTGTTCTTTTCAGATCCGACAATGGCGTCGAAGAAGAGGTCTGACAAGTTCAGGCAGTTGATGGATTCTCCAACTGATCTTTGGGAGTTCAAAGAGGAATGGGAGATCTCGACCGACGTTAATATCATACTTGCTCCCATCGGCGATACAGAGCCGAGACTGGAGTACGACCATGTGCCCATTATTGCCGTAGTTGAAGGGGGAGTTAGGTTCACCTTCCACCCATTTCTGACTCATTTCTTCGGCGAGCTCGGCATTACACCGTCCCAAGTGACGGTGAATACCTTCTGGATCTTGATGGGGGTGGTAAAGTTGAATGTAACCCTCCCTCGGGCGGACCGACTCGACTTCAAAGATCTCTTCGGCAACTACATGGTCAGTTACAATAAGAAGTCACAGAAATATTACTTCGGCCGGAGGCCAAATCAGACCGGTCTTATTGCATACTTGCCAGACTCGGACAAGTATGCCAGGGATGTAATAATAGTCTCCGGCAACTTCTTCACTCTAGTAAGGGATCTTATCGTTCCATTCTAGAAGGGCGCCACCGGTATACATTGCTTCCTTGATCGCACCTTTCCCATTTGTTGATGTTTTCTGACCTTATGTCTGCTTTTGCAGACGTCTTTCACCTCGGCAATTTTAAGAATCAAGCCAACGCAGACAAAGTTAGAAAAGCATGCGAGCTTCCCAGCAATCGGCGATCGACTCTAACTCTGCTAGGGTATACGCTATCGTATACCCATACTCTCAGGACTCGGCCAGCCCCTGCCGAAGTTTCCAGTGCACACCCAGCCGAGCCGTCCTCACCTCATCTAGCCGAGGCAACCACTCCCACAAGCGAAGAAGAGATGGGCCCACACAAAGTTATTGATCTGGAAGAAGAGGCTCTTGGTGCCAAGCCTATCACTACGGACGTCGACCCCATCATGGCGATAACTAAGGAGGTGGCTCCGGTTCGGCCCAGAGTTGCTCCTAGAACTGACTAGCTGAGGGATGCTCATACAAATAAGAGTGCTAGGAGGTCGGATGATGCGCTCCCTACCAAACACTCTGCATCTGCCGCAGAGAAGGCGACCATTCTAGATTCTACTACCGTTGAGATGGTAGGGTCTTCCCAAAGGGTGGTGCCAGCGTGGGCACCCAAGCTCTCTTATGAGGGTGTTGAGGCCATTGAGACTGACTTGCTTTCGGAGCCCCCGTGGCGATGGCACTGCTTCAAGCCTTCGCCCTGCCGAAGGAGATGGAACAACTTCCCAAAGGCCCCTAGACTTGTTTCTGGCAAATGATGTACCACGACGCTATGGTAAGACTATTCATTGATTACTTTCATATTCCGTCTTCCACTTCGGCACGGTTGTAACGATCCTTGAATTTCTTTGTAGATGATGGCTGACGACATTGGTGTGGACCAACACATTTGTGATCTCCAGGCTGCTCACTGCCTGGCGAAGAAGGAGGCCGAGACAGACCTTAAAAGGCTTGAGGAGGTGAGAAGCTCCTCGGTCGAGCTGAGCAACAGAGCCAAGGCTCTCGAAGCCACCATTGAGATAAATGTTGCCGAGTTGAATGTCAAAAATGCTCGCATTACTGCTGTAGATGCCGAGATAGCCAGGCTGAAGGCCGAGGCGGCGTCGGCGCTGGCTGAGCTGGAGGAGCAGCAGAAGAAAATGGTTATTGAGGAGGAGAGTCACTACAACCAGGGGTTCGATAAGGCCGAGACAGCATACCGCGACCAGGTGGCCCGATTGAAGGAGAAGCTCTTCAAGAAGGACTGGGTCTGTGCTATGGTCTCGATGGGTGTCGAAGACCATGCTTCGGCGATGTGGGGTAAGGGAAACCTTGATGACATACCCGTAGTTAATGAGTTTCAAGAAGTATTCCTAAATGATTTTCCAGGGGTAGTAGCGTATAAGTAGATTGAGTCCACGGTGGAGTTAGTTCCAGGTACTAGTCCTATTTCGATTGCCCCTATAGTATGATGCCTGTGGAGATGTACGAATTAAAAATTTAGCTGAGAGTATTAATTGACAAAGGTTTTATTAGACCTAGTGTGTCCCCGTAGGGATCCCCTGTTTTATTTGTGAAAACGAAGGATGGGTCGATGAGAATGTGTATTGATTATAGGCAATTGAACAAGGTGATAGCGAGAAATAAGTATCATATGCCTAGGATTGATGACCTCTTTGACGAACTTCAGGAAGCTTCGGTTTTTTCCAAAATAGACTTGAGGTCAGGGTATCATCAGTTAAAAGTGAGGGATTGCGATGTGGGAAAGACAACATTTAGAACGAGATATGGGCATTATGAGTTCCTTGTTATGTCATTTGGGTTAACAAATGTATCAGCAGTTCTTATAGATTTGATGATTACAGTTTTCAGCCTTACTTAAACTCATTCGTAATTGTTTTCATTGATGACATTTTGGTATATTTGCGGTCAAAAGAGAAGCATGAGGGACACTTGAGGTTAGTTTTGCAAAGTTTGAGAGAAAAACACTTGTATGGAAAATTAAACAAATGTGAGCTTTGGTTGGACCGAGTGACTTTCTTGGGGCATGTTATTTCAAATGAGGGTATTTGTGTTGATCCCAAAAAGATTGAGGCAGTGGAAACTTAGGAGAGGCCTACTAGTGTCACAGAGATTCACAACTTTCTGGTTTTGGTGGGTTACTACAGGCGATTCATTGAGGGTTTCTCATCTATAGATAGACCCGTGTCTATGTTGACTAGAAAATGGGTGAAGATTGAGTGGACGGATGAATGCGAGAATAGCTTTGTAAACTTAAAGAAAAGGTTGGTTTCTGTCTCGATATTGACTATTCCCAAGGGAACCGAAGATTTGGTGATTTATAGTGATGCGTCGCTTAGTGGGCTGGGTTATGTGTTGATGCAAAGAGAAAGAGTGATTGCTTATGCTTCTAGATAGTTGAAAAATCATGAAAAGAATTATACCACCCATGACCTTGAACTAGCGGCTGTTGTTTTTGCACTAAAACTTTGAAGGCATTCAGTAAGATTGGTAAACTCTACTTCATATTCTGCTACTGAGGTGGCTCCTCTTTGCTTTAAGTTCTCAAATTCCATGCGCTTAGCGTTTAGCATGGCGCGAGGTGCGAACTTCTCTATGAAAATCTCCACGAATCTTCCCCAATTCATGTCGGGATCTGACACGCTCCTCAAGTTCCACCAGCGATTGGCTTCTCCTACTAGCAGGTATGATCCAATGTCAACTTTTTGCCGCTCCGAGCATTGTAGGAGTCGGAAATTCTTTTCTATTTCTGCGATCCACTCGCTGGCTCAAGCAGGGTCCATACCTCCTTTAAACGTTGGGGGTTTTCGCTTTAGAAACTCTTTGACCACGGTCATATTTTCCATTGGGCGGTCGGGGTGAATCACTTCTTCTTCTTGGTTGGCTGGCGGTGGTCAACCACTGATTCTTGATTCCGGATCCGGTTGATAGCTTCTTCTTAGGCTTGGACTGTTCCAACCAACATTCTCACCATCTGACACAGCTCGCCGATCTCGTCGCGATCTTAACCGTTTCCGTTAGCTCTTGTGTTCACCGTTCTGTTTGTGAAGAATTTTTTCAGTTAGAAACTAGGAAAAGAGTCTAATTTACTTCATAATGGTTAAAGCTTAATATAAGTAGATAGGCCGAAGTTTTTAAGTGTGTCCGGGGCACACTACAAAATACGTCCGAAAATTCTAAGATAATATGATACTACTCGTCATCACTGGGCCACTCATAGGGAGGGTAAACCCATTCCTCGTGGTTTATGTCGATATCTTCTTCGTCTTCTTCCTCTTCGTTTTCACTTGGGTCTTCCTCGGGGTCGTCCTCAAGATTATTCTCGAAATTGACATCCCAACCTTGGTCATACCATTCCATGGGTTCTTTCTCAACCACTTCTTCATTTCCTGGTGGAACTTCATCGTTATTACCATTCATAATGCAATTTCTCGCTCCTTCCATCAGGTACTCGAACTCCCAATGTTGGATGGATGCTCTTGCTACTACACAAGCACATTCCAATAGTCGCAGATGATAATTGATCATACCTCGAATTTCTTCCTCTGAGTTATCCTCAAAACCTACCGCAACTTGGGCTATGAAGTCTGACGTGATCGTTATAGAATCAGCATGTGCTTGTTCTTGGACGTTC
>NMUG010013523.1:0-10087 GCA_002855965.1 Monotropa hypopitys
AAACAATGTGGGGCGTTACATGACTCTTTGGAAGATTGGTTTTGGATGGATAGCTTGAGGCATAGCTTGAAGGGAATGGCACGTTGTATGTGCACTTGGAAGTTGGTTTGAGGAACCATGTCTTCTTTTATGATTGTACTTGTCTTTTCTTTTAGTACCTGTCCTTGAAACAATTTTGGTACTTGTGGTTTTTATTAGAGGAAAAACAATGGTTGAGTTTCATGTTTTGCCCTTATGGCTAGTTGATACTTGTTTTAGAAATTGTTGACTCTTGGGTAAAATGATAAGAAAATTTTTTATTCCGCAATTTATTGGTAAGTTTGGTATGGGATGTTACAACTTGGTATCAGAGCTTAGGTTGATAGGTCCAAGTTAGGGGACCGCGAGATTGAATGGAAATTGTGCTTGAGGTATGAGTTTAAGGTAATGGTTGGAAGTTGGGATGTTAGTATTTTGGGACTATTATGCGTGTCTTTGACACCCATGGGACTTGACTTGAAATCCGATTGGAAGAATGCCTGATCAACGTCCTCTTCCAATGGGAAGTCTTAGAAAGTTAAGTGGAAAAGCATAGTACAACAAAATGCTAAGGTTAGGGTGGCTAGGTAGTGGACCATAGGATGTCGAGTCACACTTTGAGTCATTGAGGTGTGTTGACTAACGCGTGCATTTTATATCTGACACTTGTTTCCACCATGTTTCTTGTCTAAGTGTGGAAGGAAATGAAGATTGTACAATAATCGGACAGTGCAGGGAATCAGTTAATTGAAGGAGATGGGAATTGCTTGATTTCAGTAAGGAAATCCAAGGATGGAGGGCTAAGTGACGTAGGCAAATGGCAGAAAAAAAGGTTGGTTTGACCTCAAAATTTTAAAGTTTGATTTCGAAGAGTTGGAGCGAGTAGTAATGCCTAGTGAAGCGACGGCTTGAGAATGATTATAGAATGAATTGGTGATGTTTTTGGAGATAAATTGAGGAGTGGAGGTATGAGAGTAACATTTTATGTTTGGGAGTGAGATATTTTAATTGTAAAATGATATTGAGGCCGGGATCAACATATTTAGCAGAGGTAATATAAATTGGGTCTAAGGTGATTCCTTGGGGAAAAGTTGGTTAAGAGTTTTAGTGATGGTTCTTCTCAGAACATGATAGACTTGTGCTAGATGAAGTGGTTGTACACTAAGCAAATGGGAATGAGGGTGACAAATTTTGAGGTAGGGATTGAGGTTGTACCCAAATATGCTGGAGTGGGTGAATCAAGGAGGAAGAAGAGTTTGAAAGTTTGGAATGGTTTGATGTCGAGAGGGGGCAGTTCATTTGGTTTCTTTTTTAGAGTGAATTATGATGTACTTGGTGGTTGTGATTAGAAGGGCCAAGAGGAAAATTGTGGAATTGGGAGAAACATTATAGTGGTCCTGAAATAAGCAAGTTTGAATTTGTGGACTCAAACATATTGGGTTGTAGTAGTGTGAAGTGTGTTGGGAGTTGAGTTATGAAAGTTTGGGTGGTGAGAAGAATGGTGCTAAACCACATAATGAGGAGAGGAAGTAAAGTGGGGAAACATTGGGTGATGACTAATGATCAGTGAGTAATGTAGTGTTGATCCAGATGTGTTCAGTGAATCCTTGGGTTAAGAATTGTGTTCTCAAAATCAATAAAGTGGTATATCCTATGGTGGCGAGGAACGGCATATACTGAATTGATGTTCAAAAGCGTCAGGTGGAAATCAAAAGAGGAGTGTGGGAATTTAAGAATTGTAATGTAGATGGGAGAAAAGAAAGAGTTATGTATTAGACAACAATTGGGTAAGAGAGACGCAATGGTTCTTAAAGGATGTATTGATTGTGGAGTTTCTTGTTATGGGGGCGAGCATGTGCTAAAGAAGACGCAATGATTCAAATGTTCGAGTGCAACTAGTATGGATGCCAAGCAATCAATATTCACAGCAACAGAGTTGGCTTCCAGCATCAATTGCGGAGTTGTGACGAGTGATGCAGGCAAAACTGCAAGAGGTATATATTTACTGCTTTTCAACAATTGGTACTTGATAATAAATCACATTGTTATGTACTCACTATTACGATAATTTGATGGTTATGTGAAAGCATACATGTCATGTTAAGCAACCTAGTGACCTATGGATTGGAAATGGTGTGGAATGGTAGTACATGTGTACTAATGATAAGTCCATAGTTGGACAGATGGTAGAAATTTAACTGTATGTGCAGAAAATTATTAATGTGGCTTACACAAAAATTTTAATAAGCCTTAGAGTCAAATTGTTTCGGGGTGGATGAAAAGTCGTCGAGAAGGGAATGTGAGTGATATCTTGAGGATGTCCTTGTGATGAGAGAGTTGGGTTGAGTAGAATCCGTGTGGATAGTCTATATTCTTTGAGATTGTGACCACGATGAAAACCTTAATGTATTATCGACTTGGAAAGAGTATGAGTAGTATTTGAGTATTGGATTGTTAGAAATTTAGAGGGAAGAGGATGTTGTAATAAATTTGCGGGTGAAACTTCTGGTAGTGTCGAGCAATATTTTGAGCTGGCCTATTCTTGTTAGAAGTATTGGCGTAAACCAGAGTAGAAATTGGTACATAAGAGATTGATATGTGTCCCAAGATAAATTCGTGGGTTAGAAATTTCTATTAGAAGATTATAGAGACCTTTTGCGGTCGAGTTATATAGTGGTATGGTTCAGCTAAGTGGCATAAAATTTGAGTTACTAAGGAAAGGATGAGCATGATTTTAAGAGGTAAAAGAAAGGATGGATGTCTATGGTGATATTGAAATAGTGATAAGAGGAATTATTGACGGATGGAAATTCTAGTCATTTCCGATTAGAAAAGAAGTGGCAAGTGAGATTGATTGTTGTTAAGTCTGAGTTAGACAAACTTCAAGAGTAACGGAAAATGGATGTTAAGTCACTTGGAGCAATTAGCATTGTATTAACTAGACTCACTGGGATTCTAGTCCTTGGGTTAAGCAAAAGAGGTCTTAGTTGGAACGAATATCAAGAGGAAGTTGTCAATTTTTTGTTGGTGTTGAGTTTTATCTTTGTAACTAAGATGGTGAATTCTTATTATTGAGATTAGTGCAATTGTGTCTAGAGATGTTGGATTAAGAAGGGAAGGAATGGAAGTCGTGGTTAAGTATTTTATGTGGTTAGAGATTTGAGCTCGAGGATATGAAATCTGGAGGGTAAGATCGATGTGCCTAAACGTTTGATTTGTTTGGGAGACTATATCCTAGGATATTCAGGGCACGTTTGCCGATGTTTAAGGAAAACTTTGGATTGTGGTTGAAATGTCGTGGATTGTTGGTCAGAGTTTGTGCGTTTCTGTTTAATGAAAATTTGAAATGACTTTGATGATTTAGTTGAATGGTGGAAAAGTGTGTGTGCACATAGTAGTACTCGGGTATAGAGCTAGAAAAGTGATGCACCAGTTATGTGGAAAGTTTTGAGTGTAAAACTCGTAGGCGATTATGCAACTTTGAAGTTGGTAAGAGTTGCACATGTAAAATTGTGGTCTATGGTAGAGAGTTATTCGAATGTTGGAGGATTTTGTGAGAATACAGTGTTGTTCAAATCTTGAGACGATTGACTTTTGTGAGTAAAGAGTGGGAAATAGTAGCATCAACATAATTTCAAGGTAGTTCTTTTGGGAAATTTTGTGGAATAAGGTGTTTACTCATCTCGAGATTAGAAAAGTGTTGTCAAGAGGTGATGATAACTTCGAATTTGGGTCGATATCACGTGGGTACCAAGCTAGTTTGGAGAGTGCCGACGTTGTCTAACAGGCTCTAAGGAAGTTGTTCCTATAATAATTGTTATGAGTTGGATTTGGGATTCGGAACAAATGTTCTTGTGATAACTCTATGATAGGTCTTGTTGTTGTAAGGAAAAAGGAAAGTTGTGTCTGGCATTATTATTCAAATCATGTTGATGTGATTGGAGTGTGGTAGAGACCATAGAGGTGGAAATTGCTGACTGATAAAAATTTAGTTCCATCATTGTTAGTGAAGGTGAGGTTGCATAAAAGAGTCGTAGTAACTCCTTAGTGCAAAATGAGGAGAAGTTCATGGTAGTGTGGCAAAAACATGTGTTTCTTGGTTCGGATTTCTAAAATATACGAGACTAGTACGAAATTTTTCATCCTCGTGAATTGGGTACATGTTTTGTGTTCTCTTTTGAGGATAGGCACATCCTAGAATGAGAGTTGTGGCATTGAGGTTGTAAACAAATGGCCTATGTTCTGGGGCATCAATGGTGGTTAGATATGCATTGAGTGTGAACTTTCAAAGAGTGGAAATTCCAAGTATCAAAAATCGGTGATTAGTTTTTGAATGAAGGAGAGAGTAGAATATTAATTATAAAGAAATCTCTTGGAGTGAGGGTACCTTTGGTGCAATACTAAAGGTAGCTATGATTTGATTTAAGGAAGACAATCCTTGTTTAGGGAATGTTGAGAGATTGAGAATATGTTGGAGGTTCCAAGTAATGTCTTGGGAAGTAAGCTAGTAGTCGTTTAGAAGTTTGGGAGTGGTATTGGATTTGTGATCTTAATTTCGAGGATGAAATTTCCTAAGAGGGGGAGAGTTGTAATACCCGTTCCATATTATAGATTATTTTTAATAATAATTCTAAAAATGTTAGAATGTGAAGTGGAGTGAAGGAAGTTGTATAAGGGTATTTAGGTATTTTTATAAATACGTAAATAATATTTAATGCCTTATTTATGAAAATAAGGAAGGAGGGAGGCACATAAGGGTAATTAAGATGTTAAATTAAGGAGCATTATGTAAGTAGAGGATGCCTAGAGGTAATTAGGACTTGGTATTGTTGCAAATGGGATTTTGGGTGAAGGGCAAAAGGGTCTTTTACCCTAAAAACCTGATTTGGGGATTATAGGTAGAGGAAGTTGGATCAAACACACTAGTGTGTGTTGTTCTTGAGAGAAAGGGAGAGAGTTCTCTAGAGAGAGAAGGAAGAAGAAGATCAAGGAGTTAAAATCCTAGAGAGTTATTCCGTACACGGATCAAGCATCATGTAAGTATCACTCTCTTTAAATCTTGTAATCAAATTCGTAGAATCAAAGCCAAGATCTAGGTTTTTGTAATTTTCGGATTTTTGGGTGTTCTTGAAGAAAACCTTCGATTAGAGGCTTTGTAATGGTTTGTTGGTCATGAAATTGAAGTATGTTAGTGGTAGGAGTATTCTCAACACTTTGGTATAGTTAATTTTTGAGTTTGGGGGCAAAAAGATCGAGGTTGGGATGATTTGAAAAGAAGGGTTCGAGAAAACATTTTCTCAAATTCTCTCCTGAAGAACGTAGACCGGTCGCGAAAATTGGCCGACCGGTCGTGGCATGTCTGTGAGGTCTCGACCGGTCGTGGTTTTGGGGAGACCGGTCGTGTTTCAGTTTTTTCTGAATTTTTTTTAGGAAAAGTCTGAAAATGTTTTGGAAGGGCTTGGGGGTCCAATTAAAGACTCTAATAATTGTTTAAAGAGGGTTATCGATTCAGTTGATTCAATTTGATGCTTCACTATTTTATTGTCAAAACTATAATTCATGCGGACTGAAATTTGTAATTGTTTTGACAGGGATATTGAGGAAGGCATTGAGGCCTTACTCAAGGACGAGGAAAGGGTTGGAACCAGGCAAGGATAAAGGTTTGATCAACGGCTCTGGTGAGTGTATGAATTCGGTATATTGAGAGTACTTTGCATGTATTTCAAAGTACATGTTCTTCTTAGTTAAATCATTGAAGACCTTTATGCATGTTGATGGAATGGAGTAGGGCTTGATAATTACCCTATGATACACATGGATATTTATGTGAACGTATAGATGTAGCACCCGACTTTTGGGATGATTGCACACTTTTTTTTTAATAGTAATTGCACTAAATTGGGGGAAATCGCATGGCATGTTGCATATGTATCATATGCATGATTTTATGGAAAAATCATTGAAGGTTATTATGCATGTTTCTATGCTATATGGAGTAAAAGATGGGAAATGGATGGATATGAGCCTTCATGGCCAATAGAGGGAAACACCCCTTTTGATGCTACAAGTCGAGGTCAATACTGCGGGTTGATGGCTTGTAAGCATATGTCGAGGTTGTGGCTGCGGTACAATGGCATATCATCAATGGGTCGAGGTCAATACTGCAGGTTGACGGCTCATTGATTTTGGGAGCTGCGGTTCCAATTGTGATTTAAAAGAGAGATACTAAAATGTTTTGGAAAAAGGACTGCGGCCATATACGTATGTAAAAGCATGGGTTGCATGGGTTGCATGGGGTTGGGAGTATTCGTTTTTAAGGGGTTGGACCCTTATTTCTTGCAAAGTATAAACCCTGCATGTTTTATAAACCTCTTGCAATTGTGAAATCAATATATCCTATTCACACTCTGGTTTCCTTGTGTTTTTCTTAAATACTTGGAAACTAGGTCTTGGAGCTAGCAGTCCACTACGTAGCTTGGTGAGACGACTCTTTGGAAGATTGGTTTTGGATGGATAGCTTGAGGCATAGCTTGAAGGGAATGGCACGTTGTATGTGCACTTGGAATTTGGTTTGAGGAACCATATCTTCTTTTATAATTGTACTTGTCCTTTCTTTTAGTACCTGTCCTTGAAACAATTTTGGTACTTGTGGTTTTTGTTATAGGAAAAACAATGGTTGAGTTTCATGTTTTGCCCTTGTGGCTAGTTGATACTTATTTTAGAAATTGTTGACTCTTGGGTAAAATGATAAGAAAAAATTTTATTCTGCATTTTATTGGTAAGTTTGGTATGGGATGTTACAAACGGACCCAAGTCCTCCATCGATCTCCAGTCAAGAACTGTTAAGCTAGCCAAGTGAGAAGACTTCCTACTCAAAGCGTATGCAACAATGTTTGCTTTACCGAGATGGTAGTGCAACTCGAAATCATAGTCTTCTAAATGTTTCATCCAATGCCTTTGCCGTAAGTTAAGCTCCTTTTGCATGAACAAGTACTTCAAACTCTTGTGATCAAAAAATACCTCGAATCTCTCGCCATACAAATAATTTCACCAAATCTTCAAGGTAAAAACAATAGCCGCTAACTCCAAATCGTGAGTCGGATAATTTCTCTTGTGAGTCTTCAACTGCCGTGAACCGTAAGCAACAACTTTGCCTCCTTGCATCAATGCACACCCCAAGCCATCATGTGAAGCATCACAGTAAACCGAATAACCAACTCCTGGCTTGGGAACAATAAGAATAGGTGTTGAAGTCAGTCGCCGCTTCAACTCCTCAAAAGCCATCTCACAATCATCATCCCAAGAAAACGGAACACCCTTCCGGGTCAAACGAGTCATAGGTGCCGCCAATCGAGAGAAATCTAGAACGAATCGCCGATAGTAACCCGCTAGCCCAAGGAATCTACAAACATCAAAAACACTCTGGGGACGCGGCCATAAAGAAACTACATCGATCTTGCTCGGGTCAACAGAAACTCCACCTTGCAAAACAACATGATCAAGGAACTTTACCTCCGGAAGCCAAAACTCACATTTGCTAACTTTGGCATAAAGACGATGTTTCCGCAACAACTCTAGCACAACTCGGAGATGAATCTGATGCTCTTCCTTTGAAGCCAAATAGATAAGAAGGTCATCAACTAAGACCACAACGAACCTATCAAGATGGATGCGAAAGATACGATTCATGAGATCCATGAATGTAGCTGGAGCATTCGTCAAGCCGAATGGCATGACCACGAACTCATAATGACCATAACGAGTACGAAATGCCATCTTTGGAATATTATCCACCCGCACTAACAAATGATGATAACCGGAATGCAAATCAATCTTCGAGAAATATGTCGAATCGCGCAACTGGTCGAATAAGTCATCGATCCTCAGCATAGGATATTTGTTCTTTACGGTTACACGATTCAGCTTTCGATAGTCAATGCATAGTCGCAACGAACCATCTTTCTTCTTTGCAAATAAAGCTGGCACACCCCACGGTGATGAACTAGGCCTAATGAAACACAACTCATACAACTCCTGCAACTGGGACTTCAACTCCCGCAACTCTGCCGGTGCAAATCAATACAGTGGTACTGAAATCGGAGATGTACCAGGTAACAAGTCAATAGAGAATTCCACCTCTCGCCTAGGTGGCAAACTAGGTAACTCTGTCGGAAATACATCTGGAGACTCGCGGACAACTAACGGTAACTCCCCATGTTGAGAAGAATCATCATCAAGACTAAGGCTGGAAAGCATATAGCTTACTGAGTCACGCTCCCTCAGATCGTACAAACAAGAATCAACAGACTCCTTCTTGTCGCCATACACGTAAAAATAGACTCCCTCGGGAGAGAACACCCGCACTCGGCGTCGATGACAGTCAATGTTGCCATGGAAGGTAGACAATCAATCCATCCCCAAAATAAGATCAAAGCCGGACATATCCAGAATAATAAAGTCGAATGTGAAACGGTGGTCTTCTAAGGTCAACTCACAATCTCTACAAACTTTGTCCAAACGGACACGTCCTCCCGCAAATTCTCCCGATAGCTCTCAGGGAAGTACTGGCTCTCGAAAACTGTCTAAAAGTCTACCCAAGTCATCGAACGAATAGGATCCAGAGTGGCCTGTGGATCAGCATCTCCACTGGCAAGTAGACTAGCACGCCTCGTCTCAAGTACAGAACTCCACCACTGACTGGCCTCGCCGGTTAGCTGGTAGGTGGCGAAGGAAGTCCTCTGCAATATCTAAGGTGTCTAATACCTTTCGGACCTCGAAAAACCAATGGTCAGCCTCAAGTGGATCACCCTCTCTATTGAACTTTGGAGGATCCATACGCCTGAATTCCCTAAGTGCTTCAATCGTACGGTTGCCCGCATTCTCCATGGGTGCTGCAAACCCTCTACTGGATTCGACCATGGCGGTCGCGAGCTCTCGCACAAACTGACTAGGATCAACAAGCCCCTCCAGAGCAGGAACCGGAATAACGGGAGGTGCATCGTCCTCCCTACCCACTCGATGATCGCCAACTTCTTCGCTATGCGCCTCCTGAACATTGTTCCTATTGCCTCTTCCCAAAGCAATATCGTGGCGTGAAGGCATTCTACAAAAGACCATGAATATGATAAGAATAGAGCGCAAGACAAGGCTCGAGTGGATAGTTCAATCAACTATGTAAAGCTAAATCAAAGAGAAGTAAACTCAACGATATCATGAATGGATTCTCATAACCAATGGAATCGATAAACGAGGCTACAACCCAAGGAATGGAACAGTGCACATGCATTACTTCTCTAACTGACACCAACCTATGGATCGTTGCCAATGCATGCTCAAATGTTCACACACATATGCTAGATGATACAAACTCAAACTCAATGCAACCCATAGAGATTAAGAGTCTCCCCAAAGGCCTAAGTTTTTAAAACCAAAAGCTCTGATACTAAGTTGTCACGCCCCGGATTTTCAAACCAAAATTTTTTTTGAAATCATTTAATAAATGGGGAAACAAACATGGATCATCACAATTTATAATAAGTCTAAATTCCAAAGCATCCTATTCCAAACATACATGAAAACCCGAGAATGAATGCGGAAATAAACATAAAGTCCAACATATAGAAGTAGGGCGAGAGAGAAGTCAAGTTATTACAAACCACTACTCCTATTACAACCCAAAGGGGCTAATTTGAACATAAAGGAAAATGCATAAGTCTTCGAAGTAGTCCAAAACCTCAATGTGCTCCAAAGTCATCAAGAAGAGGTTCCTTACCTGCAGAATCTAAAAAGAAGGGTGTATCACGCCAAAGTAGGGAAATATCTATGAACTAGTATATTCTAGACTAGCGTGAACGAGTGTGTGACAGTACAGAATGATATAAATAACATGCATGAGACAATGCAAGGCAATGATCCGATAACGACACTGTGACTACACCCCATCAACATAACAATTACCAATCAAGAGACCACAAGCCAAGGGTCTATACATGTAACAACCCCAAAATTTGAGAAACATTTTTTTTTTTGAAATACATTTAAATAAACAATGGGGAGTTAATAGTAGTAA
>NMUG010013524.1:0-10087 GCA_002855965.1 Monotropa hypopitys
TAATTAAAATAAACTAAGTGCCCCACAATAACTTCCGAACAACCCCCAACGCCCAAGACGTGACCCGAACTCCACCACAACGACTTACCCGCACTCAAAATACAAAACCTCACAAACCAAGACTTCCCTCACTCAGACAGGACTGGTAAAATAAAATCTGAGCCACGGGGAACCCAACGACAATAAAATTAAATCCCAAAAAAGATTTAATTAATTATTATATATATATTTTGAAATGAAGGGAAAATAACTTAATTTTTCCGGAGTGTGCCAGGAGTTGTGGAAACTCAACGTGGATGGATCAGCCTGCAACAAGGGATTAGGTGTATGAGTCGTCTTAATATCCCCGGAAGCGTTAGTTCTGGAGCAATCAATACGGCTAGCCTTCAAAGCGTTAAACAATGAAGCAGAATACGAAGAAATGCTGGCAGGGTTGAGTAGTGCACGGAGATGTGGAGCAAGGAATTTGATGATACATTGTAACAGCCAGTTGATGGTCAACCAACTCACTGGTGAATATGCAACCAAGGATGATCGAATGGCATTATACGCCATTGAGGTAAAGAAGAAGCTACATGAATTTGATCAAGTCCAGATAGTCCAGATCACATCAAATAAGAATAGCCATGCAGACGCATTGGCATGTCTTTCTTCCTTAGTATCTTTAGAGCTCTGCCATACAGTCTGTGTGGACATAGTTCAGCAGACCAGCATTCAGGTTCAAGCTCAAGAAGAAGTACAATAGGTGGACATGGGGCCAAGATGGATGGACCCCATAATCCTATACCTCAAGACAAACAAGTTGCCAGATGACAAGACGGAGGCTCACAAGCTCATAAGCAAATGAGGAAGATTCTGGCTATCTCCAGATGAAGTATTATATAGAAAATCCTACACAGGGCCTTACCTCCGATGTGTGCATCCCGTGCTCATCCAACCATTCCTATTCGAAATCTATGAAGGAGTGTGCGACAGCCACATGGGGGGGATCAATAGCCCATAAAGCTATATCTCAGGGTTATTGGTGGCCCTATATGCAAAAAGATGCAAAGGTATATGTCAGAAACTATGAGAAGTGTCAGAAGTTCTCACTGATCATCCACACATCTTCCATAAACCTTGCCCCACTCACAAGTCCGTAGTCCTTTGCTCAGTGGGGCCTGGATATTGTGGGTCCATTGCCGACAGTGCGTAGAGAAAATAAATACCTACTAGTGAGCACAAATTATTTCACGAAGTGGATAAAGGCTGAACCGTTGGCAAAAATCACAGAACACAACACCGAGCAGTTTGTATGGAAGAACATCATAACTTGCTTTGGAACTCCTTATGCCATTGTATCAGACAATGGCACATAGTTCCAACACAAGTTCAAGAAGTTTTGTTCGACCTACAAGATAAAAAATTTATATGCCTCAGTCAGCTAAACTCTAAGCAATGGTCAGGCAGAGGCATCGAACAAGACTGTGCTAGATGGGATCAAGAAAAGATTGCAGAAAGCCAACGGAAGGTGGACAGACGAGCTGCCATTAGTCCTCTGGGCTTATCGCACTATGTCCAGACGATCCACTAGAGAGACTCCTTATTCACTTTCCTATGGCTCCGAAGCTGTAATACCACTTGAAATTGGTATTCCAACAATTCGAACTGAACTGATGGAACAAGGGGGCAATGACCAAGCCTTAGCCGTGTAGCTGGACTTAGCAGAAGAAAAATGGGAAAGGGTCCTAGTCAAGATGTCCTCCTATCAAAGCCAGTTGGCCAAGTTCCACAACCGGAAGGTTATGCCCAGAGAATTCAAGTGGGAGATCTAGTGCTTAGAAAGGTTCTTGGAAATATAAAAGATTTTGTAGATGGAAAGATAGGGCCAAACTAGGAAGGGTCATACAAAGTAATTGGCACAGCAAACCGGGGAGCATACAGGCTTCAAGATCTAAATGGAGTGTAGATCCCCTACACCTGGAATGTGTCAAATTTAAAGAAATTTTACGAGTGAAAGTTTGTAAAGTATTGATGTATCCCAGACAGAACTAATGAATAAAGTGATTTCCAAAATTGAAGTGTTTGTTTTTATGAAAGTGTGAAGAATTGTTGGTTTGAATCAAGTCAGAAGATTGAATGAGAAAGTCAAGTCACGCGCATCTTTCACTTCCTCATTGGGGGGCAATGGTCCCAAGAAGGGAATGCTTGGAATGGGCTGAGAAGGCCCAGGACTATTGCTCTCGAGCTAAGATCCTTGATGTAACATCCCAAGGACTCTAAACTCAAAAATCAAAGTTCTTAATTGATCCTAAACCAAATCCTTGAAAAGGGATGAAAATCTCAAGAGGACCAAGGTTTAAAATGGGTGAATGGTCCCAAGCATGGAATGCGGAAAATGGGTCGAGAAGGCCCAACACCATTATCTTGAGTTCAATTCCTTCAGAAGATAACAAGTCCCAAGGAGTTAGTCTCGAATAGTTGTGTTAAGCTCACAAGGTTCTTTTTCAGATCTTAAGCCGAAAGCCTAAAAAAGGATGAAAATTCTCAAGAGTGACTAGGTTTGAAATGGGTGGGTGACTAAAAAGGGTCCAGTTGGATCCCCAATCTTCATTGCCTTTAGGGGATGAAAAATCCCAAGGCAGCCCAAGGTTGAAATGAGTGAGAAACTTAGAGGGTTATAGCAATCCTTGGCCAATGAAGCAAGTGATCTTGCCTAAGGCCTCAAATGGGTGGGAAACCCACAAAGCCGCACAACCACCACTTGTAGGGTTTCCAGAAATGGAAGTCACAGGTTGGATAGTAGTGCAGCAAACAAGAAAATTCAAGTCAGATAAAGCCAAGTTAAAACCCAAACAAGTGAAAGAAACATTTAACAAAAGTATGCATCAGAAAGAAGATAATCCCATTCAGAAGAAAGTAGAAGTTCAAAATCATTGAAAAAGTCAGAAGGCAATCACAAAAGTTCCAATCATTCCCATAAGGTCAAAGGAAGAGATATAAGCAAGCCAGTTGCTGATATCAATAGTTCAAAATAAGTTATAGGCAGATTTAGAAAGAAAATTAAATTGTCATAGTGGTACTTGGTGCATCAGTTGGAGGATTTTCATGAGATGGCTCTGAGAAAGAAGCCAGAGATGGATTAGAAACACTAGAAGTTGAAGTCAGATTTTAAATAGAAATGATCAATGATGGATCAGCAACAATGGTTGGGGTTGGATCAATAAGACTAGAAGGTTGAGCAACAACCTCGAGCACCTCGGCAATGATGTCAGACAATGGTAGCAATACGGCAGCCTGATTGATTGGAGGATCAGATGAGGATGGCATAATGGTGGAGACCTTATCTTGTGTCTTAGGCAGTTCTAGATCAATTTTTTCTATCGCTGGGGATGTGGGCTAGAGTGACAAGAATATGGAGGGCAGTGGAGTCACTGTACGAAGCGGAGAGTCCAATGGCACTGCCATAAAGTCTAAGGCCACTCCCTAGTACTTGGAAAAAATTGAGTCCTCCAGGCCAGGGAGTGATTTGGAGAATTCCTTGAGGTACTCCTCGCAAGTCTCAGTGGATCCGGCAGCGTACCCATCCTCTCGAGTTTTTGTAACCTCTTGAATATGTCTTTCTTTTAATTCAAATATCTCGTTGCGGTCAGAGGGGACTAGAGTTTCGACGTCGATAAGAATCACAACTACAAGTGGGAGTGCGGTTGTGGGTTCAGTGGCATTCGGAAGTGGTACAATAACCTGAGTGGACTTGGGTTTGCTGGATGATGGTTTGGGAATAGTTTTGCCAGCAATGGTAGGTCGGATGATGGTTCCAGTGCCGATGGAGGCTGCTAGTGCGGCAATCAGCAGTGCATCCGAGGAAGCAGTTGTTATAGGTCGACGTCCTGGTGGAGAGCGGATCCGGTTATCAGCAAGTCTTTACCAGACCCCATCAAGGTTGAATCGGGTCATGTCGTCTTCTTGATTTTTTGGGCTAAGTCTTGGGTCAGGGGGAAGCTCAGCTGGAAGCACCGGTTTCAACTACGATGTCTTTTCCTTTATCAGCTTTAGAACCTGGTACCTTGGCTAGAGTTTCGATTGGTTTAAAGGGCCTCTAGGCTTCAGGATCTGGGTTTATTACTAGGGTTGGATTTCTTACCCCATGGTAACCTCGGTAATGGGGATGTAATCAAGAAGGTTGGAAATAGACCTATCAAGAGTGAAATCACGGGAATTAGTGTGGTTTAGAGCACGTTTGACTTCTTCCGCCTGGTATTTTTTGTTTTTCAAAGATTTTTTGTTGATCGTAGAAGAAGTTGCAAAACTATTCAACAGGATGGATTCAGTGAGAAAGTTATAAGAAGTTTTGGAAAGTCGAAAAAGGGAGTAAGAACTAAAAAGGAAAGGAACTGATAGGGGAATCCGTCATGACACGGAAGTGAGCAGTCTTGATCCTCCCCGGTGGCATATTTCCAGTTGCTAGTAACAACGAATAGGTCATTGTCGTTACCCTTTTCAGTATCAGGGATGTTCAAGACTAATTTCCCCCTCTCATTCCTACATTTAAAGTACCAGACTCCTTGCTTGGTATTATTCATGGTGTAGTGGTAGAGAATTTCATATATGGTCATCCTAGACCGAGTTATGTGGTTAAGGGCCGCAACCCCCATCACGATGCGCACCATGTTGGTGGACATCTGGGTGGGGATAAGGCCAATATAACTACAGAAACTTTAGAAGAGAGGCTCAAGGGGAAAATAGATTCTCGCCTCAAAAATATTAATTACAGGGATAACTAGGGTATTATTATCAGCATCCTCGGCTTTGTAATTTCGGGGGACAAGATCGACGAAAACGTCGTCCAGGATTTTAAAATATTCACGAAAGCCCATCATCTTTGTGGAGTCATTTACTCTGGCCCGGAAGATTCTCATGGTCTGAAGAGAGTTATATATGAAAGAAGAGGAAAGAAAGAATGGTTGTGGAATTACTTACTGTAGTTGAAGGTAGGAAAGTTTAGAGAAATTGGGCCTAGGGCTTGAAGTCAATATTTGAAAGGGTGGAATGTTTGAGAAAGATATTTTGTTTTGATATGGCATGGTTGAGGCATGCAAATGAAAGTATTTGAGTTGTTCAAGATTTTACATCGATTTGCATAATTCAGTATTAATCGCAGTGCATGGGTCCCATCGCATTGAATAAGTAATGATTGTTGTCAGTTATAAATGAGTGGCGGTTATAAATCAGTGGCAGTTATAAATTGGAGGCTAACTGCACGACGTCATTTATGGAAGCTCGAGAATTTTTGTCTACTCCTGCAGTGCGACTGAAGCAGTCAAAGCTGGGGGTAATTCTGGTGGGGTAAATCTAAATTAGCCACGTAGCATGTGGATTCAGACATCCTATGTAGTTATTCAGTGCGATGAGGGCACCATGTATGATTATACACTCAATATGATGTTGTAACCACTATATGGCACTGCGGGATAAGATCAACTAAGCAGAGTGATATACTGGTAGTGCGGTATATGGACAGTGCAGTATGCAGTCTGGATCCCCCCAGGTCTGGCCAGTAGTACGTACATAGAGAGTCTATGTTGAGGATAAGGTTTGGCCTATTATAGTCTAACATCCGAACAACATAGGAGTTCTATTGAGGGACATACAGAACTAGATCAAGGAGGATTTAGGCAGATGTGTTTTCCCTTAGCAATACCTAGATTGGAACTTGAGTGGTAAAGCTCATTGTGGGCTTAATAGCTACGTGGTGTTTCGGATTAGGCTTGGCCCAGTGGGCTAGGCATCCTGGTAGTACGGCGTAGATATTAGGGGACCATGGCTGGGATCACGGCAAGATCTGGTTAGCCATGAGTAAGATTGGCACCTCAGTTGTGGATAAAGCTGGCCCAGTGCGGCAAACATATATAGTGCGGGACGGTGATCAGCTCAGCATAACATGGGCAGGACGTACATGTAATAATTAATGAGTATGATATTGATCATTACACATTTCAACTGTTATTCGACCAAGTATGTGTGTTAAACGTACAAGACGAAGTCGAAGTGGCGGGAGATGAACAATCCAATTGATTAATTAGATGAGAGATGAGAAGTCTTTTGTCTAGATTCATCTCCTCTTCTTGATGAGAAGTTAAGAAGTTGAAATGGTACAATTAATGACAGGAGGAAGGATATAAAAGCAGTCAGTTACCTCCTTCAGAAATGATCGACAATTCCGGTAACAAAACTGGCCAAAATTTCCTCACATTCTCTTGTTCATTTCTTTTGATTAGGGTTAAGTTTTTCTCTAACTGGGATTAACTTAATCATCGAAGAACCCTCCAAACCATTTAGTTAGAGGGTCATCTAACCGTCTGTGATTGCAAAAAGACTGCGAGGAAGGGTGATAGCACAGGAAAGAAGAAGTTGCATAAACAAATAAGTCACCAAGTCAAAGTTAATAACAGAATATTTGCAGGGGTAAGTTTTATCCCCGCATAGCTCACATGCCATATAGAAGCGTTATATAAAACCTAAAAGTTCAAGTTATTAGATGAAGTTATTCCAATATTATATTATATCATTCATTATTTTTTCAATCAATGTGAACGCTCTGTGTAACGATTTACAAGTCGATGGGATGCGAATTGTTTGCATAGGAATTTTCTTTCCAAACTCAAACCCTTTCATTTTCAGGTATAAAGTCATAAGATACGAATCCGGGTCCAACATCAACTGGATGTGGGGAATAAGAACAAAATCTTAGATAAAGGCAGTTTCAGGAAATTCAATCTAAAGGGCCACAATTAAATTAACATTATTATAAAGGAAAAATGATGATGTTCAGTTAATCAAAAGCCAACTAGTAAATCTTAATATGAAATTGACAACAATTCGTGCAAATCATGTAGGTAGTTTGCATAATTGAACTATGTCCACGTCTGCCAGAACTAATCCATTTTTTCCTTTGACTTAATTAATACTCTCATTGGTGTTTTGAGATTGTATCTCTTTATCTTTTCGTAATAGGGATAAGGCTGGTGGATGTTGAAAATATTCTTCCATTGTTTAATGAGAGAGTTAGGCATCTCTCAATAGCCACCATTGTTCACCCAAGAGTGAAGTCATGGATGACTTCTTTAACTGTGTTTATTCCTCTCTAATTGTTGTATAAATTGTTGTATAAATTAAATAGGTTGTAGTGTGATTGTATTCATCATGATGAGGAGCTAATAGTGGTAAAGAGCCAGAAGTGAAGTGGAGAGGTTATTTTATAAAGATTATATTTTGCAATAAAATCATTGTAGTAAAATATTTTGGAAAGAAAAACCTGTAAACAACAAATGAAAAAGAAATCAAGAAGAATTGAATAATCAAAGTCATGTGATGAACACAATGCACTTAATACTTTTTAGTCGTCCCTATCGATAGTGCAAGAGGTTTGGAACAAACTAGAGTATCTCATGGTACATCCGGTGTACCAATGATTACACCAGAAATCACTGGCGATCAAACAGATGTGTGACTGAACTTATTTTCTTTAATTGTTGGAGGAGGAGGAGAAAGGCAAACACTAGTAAGGTTTGCAAGAAGAGAATTTTAGGGGTACCAAAATAGTTACACAATGTACCAATTTTATACCATTGAGAGACCTATTAGCTTCTACAGCCAAAGACCAAAGTTATATTGTTACATTACTCTGCACAATAAGAGCATATAACTGTTGTCATAACTTGGCCAACAGATGTATAGGAAGGCAGACGGAGAAATGAAAAGTCAAGTCATGGTTAGGATTTTGGGTTATCCCAAAGCAAAACCCAATATAGCAAACACCCCAAAGCCAAACCCAGTATAAATAGGCCCAATCTAAGCCCAACGTAAACAAAAAACCAAACCCAATATATTAAATATATTTTCCATAAAAGGAATAGGCACGCTCGTGGCACGAGGCACATTCCCATGAACCTATGAGGTACGGACTCGACACTTGGAATATGGGTTCGGGCTCGGCGCGGGCGGCGCGTGTGGGCGTGTGCGCGTATGAGAAAATATTGGAAACGCACTTAATCTTACTTTCTCCTTAGGCTTGGTTGTGACCTTTAAGTCACACACTTTATTTAATATACCCAACCACATGAATCTCATTTTCTAACGTAGGATTGAGTATTTTAATACTTACCCACCATTAAAAATAGCAAACGTTGAATAATTTTTCATTCAAAAAATAATAAAATTTGATCATTCATTTTGTATTTTAAAGCCCTCACTAAGGACTATAAACCCCCACTAAGAATCACTTCAAATGGTTTCATATTTAATCAATAAATATTAACTAAAGTCCATTAAAATATTAGCTAAAAACTAATTTTCAACAATCATAAGTTTTCTTTTAATTTCGTGTGTCTTGACTTTTTGTTTAATCCAGTAGTGGGGAGCTCAGATCAATTTCAGGGTCGTCACCTGGGTTTTGTAGAATATACCTGAGGAATCAAACATCGACTATGCACTACCCTTTAATTTGAAAAACATTTACTAGTCTGTATTTAACAGATATTGTTTTGGCTCAGGAGCTAGGTTATGATAGAGAATGTTGTAAGACACCTCTGTTGCCCGACCTGAAGGTCAGTCTCTATAGATCACTTGTGGGAATTTATAATTATTTCGTGTTTTAATTCTTTTCACTTAGAGAAAGGGGAACAAATAATGGAGAAGCAAGGCTAGTATGGTGTATATCACTACTCAGTGTGTACTCCACACTCGATCAGTATGGAGTACATCACTAGATAGTGTACACACTACTCTAGTTAGGCTTGCACATCTTTGAGAGAGGCGCATGACCTATTAACTAGTTTTATAAGAACTTTAGTTCCTTTCTTAATTTAATGTAAAGGCCCCAAGAATAGTTTAGAAGACTGTTCTAGTTTTTGGAATTTTCCCTCAAAACATAAAATCTTATTTTCCTTGGACAAGAGCTTTTCTATACTTCTAAAAATTGAATTGCTTTGTAAATTACTTGTTTTACAAGCTTAAGGGAGATAAGAGGTGATCAGGATACACTTAATCAATTATTATCACCTTATCTTGGTTCAACAAGGGTTAAAACCCTAAATATATTTTTAAAATATTTCTCTAGGGTGGAATGACAAGGGTTTTGACCTCCCAAGAGAGGGGCTAAAAAGGAGAGTAAAGGAGGACCAAGGCAAAAGGCGATAGATCAAGAACCAAACCAATTAAACCTTATACCAAGGTTCGTTTATTTAGGAAGTTGGATGACAAACTTTCTCAACATGATGCTTTGATGGGTCACAATCCAGGTCTACAAAGTCTGTAATATTGCAAATTGATTTTTCACCTAACTAGTTAAAGAGCAATGCACATGTTTGGAAGAGCAACACGCATGTTTGTTTGCTCCATACCTGCAAATTTGCTTTAGTAATTATTTTATAACACAAAATAATAGGCTTATAATATTTTAAGCTTAAATAATAGAATAATTGTAAACATTTATCCATAAATAAGGGTTCTTTGTTTAAACATATTATTTTCCATCAATTGTAAAACAAAAGCTTATTTATATCATAAGAAGGAAAAGTCCATTTTCCTAATATTATCCATCGACGGGAAAATATAAAAGGAAATATACATTAGTTGGGAGACAAATGACAGAATTAACTACTCCATGATTACCACACAGTTACCCCGCATGTTCCACTTAAACCAATATCAAGCAATTGCCAAGCATTATGGGAGCAGTTGTTCATAGGATTTTATGGAGGGAAATATTTCAAATTCAAATCGATATGGATTATAAAAGGTGAAGGGTAGTAACAAAAAAGCGGACAACACAAATCGCCCAAAGGCACTTTTCTTTTCTTTGTATTAGGAGTAGTATTAACTTATAATATTTCTTCTCATCGAATAGGATTATTCCCTATCGATTTGTACCTCCACTTGAAGATGATAAAAGTTCTTTTATTGGTCTTCAAAAAAATGTTTCTGAATTTTATTCAAAATATATTTTTGATTTCTATGAATCCATTACCAGTCCTACCATATATCATCTTCCCCAAGAGATCAAGGATAAAATAGAATCTTTCTTTGGGATGTTACAGCTTTTCTTAGC
>NMUG010013525.1:0-10087 GCA_002855965.1 Monotropa hypopitys
AACAGAATTTGACGTGACTTTGCAAAGGGATCTCGTGACGTCAGCCACGTCTGATAGTGTCGGACTATCGTTCTGGCTGTTCGGCAAGTCGTTCATCTACTCTGGTTGACTGGCTTCTCGGCAACTCGGCTACTCGGCTGCATGGGGGCTGTCTGGTAGGATTGCTGGCTTGGATGGAGGCTGGCTATTCAGCAGAGTGGTTGTTCGGCAGAATGACTGCTCGGCGAATCAGCTGCTCGGCTAAGTGGTTGTTTGGTTGACTGGCTGCTCGGCTGCTCGGCTAAGTGGGACTGTCCGACAAGTCTTCCTTTTACTTCGTCTGAATAGGTAGTCGGCACACCGGCTGTCCGGCAGAGCGGCTGTTCGGGAGATTGTTCCGTCTATGGTTCTACATCACCTCTCAAACTCAAACATTTCCCCATCAATCTCGACACCGAGAAACATTGCGAACACCACCGGACACATTCCTAAGATTCTCACGAGGAATTACCACCTAACCTCGAACCACCTTAGCTACTAACCATCTTTCACAATTAGGATTAACCTTCCCATAACCACAACACCACGTACAATTATCCCAATAACCTGGGTATTCCAAGACTATCAAAACAATATCCGATCTTCCCGAGTCTTACCTAGGACTTCCAAATGAATCCTCGCGCTAGAACCATTCTCATCATATGAACACATAATGATTCAACACTCTCTTTACCTAGCATTACACTTCATGCATGCTAACACCTATACACATGCAACCATTTAAATTTTTATAATTATTAATTCACCTATATAATCCATTAATAGAATTTAATATGAACGAGTGTTACACCTGGGACAACCACTTTGTGCATTGAAGCCAAATGTTAAGTTTGTACTTAATCCATTCCATCCGAGACACTCATAATAGATACTAACTGGGCTTTAGTTTATTTTTTCTAACAAACATGTACAATGGAATCTCAAGGGTGGTAATAATATGTAGAACCAAAAAAAAAAGTCAGGCATGAAAGCACATTCTGCTGATTTTTTTCCAATTTATTCATGTGGTCTACGATCTTGATCATAGTGGCGATTCAAGAAAATATAATATATATATAATAAGGTAGGTCAGTGTTTTGGAATTTGGCATGGTTGTAAGGCTTTCGTATTCAAGTTGAAATAAAACAAAGACAGAAAGTCATTAATTCTTGAAAGTAATCTATGCCGGGCCAACTACATTTCATAAAACATATTTTTCTTACTCAAAGCAAATAGGTCAGTAATTTTTGTTTCTTTTGAAAAGTTTATCTCCTTTATAAACAATGAACTTTACAAAGTGCAGGAAGAAATTGAAACAAGAAAGAACATTGAGGTTTGAAAAAAGAAAACTTGTTGGAAATATAAATGTAACCCATTTTTTGAGAAGTGACTTTTGGTTCCAAGTTTTGGCTCCTAGTTACTAAATTCAAAACCAACTTAAAGTGTAAAAGAATTGTTTGATTGTGGTTAGTTTGGAATTGTAAAATGCAGTTCGACTTTCGAAAGCAAAAAAATTTAAATAAAATAAAGCAAAAAGATATGTTAGGTAGGTGCATGCCTCTGACTGAGTGTAATGGGAAACAAAGTTTAATTTGCTTCCTTGACTCCCTTAGCATTGTGTGTATAAATTGATATATGTCATTATTCTGAGTAGGATAATTAAGGGATGAAATTCACTGTAGATCCCCATTGACAACAGTTCTCAGATTCGTAGTAGTTGTTGATTTCGAAGTCCTTAGACTCCCTACTCAGGCTAGCATACCTTTATCTCACCCAAAAACAACTCCGAGAAAGAAAAAAAGAGGATTTTGAAGGGCAATACATACCTAATTGAAATTCTAGAGATCAGCCCAGTGGATCATCATAGAGTTGAATGGGCAATGGTTTCCGTAGATAGAGCGGAGAGGAGGGGAACTAATTTGTGGATGGTTGACTGATGTATATGTCTACCTGAGTCTGAGTATGAGGAGGAGTTGGTTGCAGTAAACATGGTGCATCAACCATGGTAGACAGTTAGCAATTGTGGCATGCATTTGCAGTTGTACTGGTACTCCAATGGGAAGCAAATGATTAGAAGCGTGGAACAAATCTTGGCCTTTGGTGCATTGGGTATCCAAATCTGAGCCGTTTACTAAAAAGTAAGAAGAAATCCCAACCATCAATTAAGGCCAAAGAAATATGGACCCTTGATTTCTAAACACATTTTCAAAATCCGTTCTGTTTTATTATATAGATCATAGAAAGTAAGTGTGCATAAAAGTGATTTACATATGTTTATTTCATTTTTTAGGCATAATAGTTATTTTATCGAGGTAACCTAGTTAATGACCGAATTTTACTAAGTGGATCTTTGTGGAAGGTCTCTGTCTTTTCAAATTGGGCCCCTATCCCCGGAGGAGGGTGAGGTGATGATGTGCATTATTTTTTGGGGTGTATGGGGTGGGGTGTTTAGGTGGCGGGTTTGGTTCAATTTACTTTTTTTGTGAAAATGTGTATTTTTAACATTGGAAATTCATAGAAACTTCTCTCAGTTTAATACTTATGACTATCAGAAATATTGACGTAATTATGTTTAGATTTAAAAATTGAACTATCAACCTGTTGGGTATGATTAGCATGTACACTCCCTCTGAGCAACTTGCTGGGGATTGCAATGCCTTCTACTAAGAAAGATTATTAAAAAAATGTTTTCTACTAACAAGACTGCATGTTAAGCATTGGAATACGGCAGAGCTGGAATAGGATTTGCCTTCCCACCAAATTTCGTGCCCTGCTTACACATCATAGACATTGTGTACACAGATGATTGAAGCCTGGTAATCCCAACCGGCGAATTTTTCTTGTTTGATAGTTTTGTTCCTCTATTTTCATTTTTCTTGAAATGTTTTGATTCTTCTTTTTTCTCGTTTTCTGCTAGGTTTTAAAATTGCAGGCATGCAAATATCTTGCTGACTCATCATTAGAGCCTCTTTACAAAGAAGGTGCTCTCCCAGCCCTTTGTGAGTTGGACTTGTCATATGGAACCCTTTGCCAGTTTGCCATCGAGGAACTTCTTGCCTACTGTACTCATCTTACTCATGTGAGCTTGAATGGATGTGCTAATATGCACGATCTGAACTGGGGTTGTAGTAGTGATCAGCTTTCTGAGATGCCCAGCATTTATAGTTCAATTGACTTCTATTCTCAAGATAAGGCCACCCCCCTTCCAGTTGAGCAGCCGAACCGTTTTCTGCAAAACCTCAACTGTGTTGGTTGTCCCAACATCAAGAAAGTTGTTATTCCCCCAGAAGCTCGGTGCTTTCAGTTGTCATCACTGAATTTTTCCCTGTCTGCGAACTTAAGAGAAGTTGACATGGCTTGTTTCAATGTATCCTTCCTTAATCTGAGGTACCATTTTCTGTACCTTGTTTTTTGTTATTCCTTGTGTTGTTTGGATTTGTTAATTATGATTCGTAGTACTGTTCGACCCTCAGTTGTTTCTGCTGTTATCTTGTTCAGCAATTGTAGCTCCTTGGAAAATTTAAAACTCGAGTGTCCTAGATTGTCTAGCCTATTTCTTCAGGTATGCATTTTGCTTTTTTGTTGTGCCTATATTTGAAGCTCTTTATTTATTTTTTCTGGTTTGTGTGTATGAATCCTTTTCTGCGCGCAAGCTTCTTTGTGAGTGCATGTTTGCGTGCTTGAGAGAGAGAGAGAGAGAGAGAGGGAGGGAGGGAGAGGGAGGGAGAGGGAGAGGGAGAGAGAGAGAGAGTTTCTGAAAGTTTGAACCAGACAAATCCTTTTCATCTTGTTTTTTTGGAGGATTTATCGGCAGTGGGATCAAGTATCTACCACTTACAAAAATTATTTTTTCTTGAAAGATAAATTAAACTAGACTGCTAAACAAAAAATGTGTATCATTTCACAACATATACAATTGTGTTCATTTTATATTTTTGAAATCGATGCATGATAGTCTCATTTTAATGCCACCAAAGATTGTTTTAATGTACACAATTATAATCCAATTAAATCAATGCACAACTCAAAATCCAATTAAACTGTCAACTGCAAGGTTCAACTCATTAAAGCCATGAAATGTAAATCATCAACTCACATGCATATTATGAAATTTGGCACAAAAAAAAAGAAAGAAAGAAAGAAGAAGATAGAGAACACTTTTACAATCTAAAAAATTAACCTATTTTGCTCAAAATTGATTTAGGTTTAAGGTTTTCAACTTCAAATTGGAGCTTCAGAGTTCATTGCCTTAAGTATCTGATATGGAGGTATGGAAGTTGGTCTTGGTGTGATCTTGGCGTTTTGCAGAAGTGTTGTACGAAAATAGAAGACCCTTGAACTGCTTTTGGTCGTGTGAAATAATACCAGAGTTTGTACTTGTCATAGTTGGTTTGAAATCAGACCGAAGTTTCTTTCAGTAGTTGTCTTTGCCTGTCTTACTCTTTTTATGAGAGAGAGGACGAGTTGGAGAGAACGAGTGAATAATTTGGTTAAAGAGGGCAAGAGTTGTAACTTTGTTTGAATCTTTAGGGCAAGAGAATAACACTTGTGAGACAAATTTACAAAGTACTCTAAAATATTGTACCTACTATAGGGGTGTTTTTTAAAACTAAGTGGGTTCAAGTGACTCCACTTGCCACATAGTAGCTCCGCCCATGGAGAGACCCATCTCTTGCCTTCGAATTCCATCTATTTCCAGCATATTATTGGTAGGCTTCTTTCCTGCACTATAATTGTTGGCCTTCATTTAACTGTTATGTTGTTCATTTAATGGTCTCTAATAGGAATTAACGAGTCACTCAATCTTGAGATGCACGTGTTTCCATGATTAGGCTTACAAATTATGAGTTCGACTTTTTTTTTTTTTTGTGTGTGTGTGTTGGGAATTCTTGGCTCATCATTTTGTGACCACCGAAATAGCCTCAAGCTTCTTGTTTGCTGGTTATCCTATGCATAATATGCAATTTTTACAGCTGATTTTTACTACAATTTCACTTTATGAACTAGAATTTCCCCCCTTTTATAACATTGTTTTCTGACCAAGTTTTACTCCAATATCTGGTTTGGTTTTAGTCATGCAACATTGATGAAGAAACACTCGAAACTGCTATATCACGTTGTAATATGCTAGAAACGCTTGATGTTCGCTTCTGTCCAAAGGTGAGAAAAATGAAATTCAACCCTCTTTTTTTTTCTTTTTTCTACTCTCTTTTTATAGCTTCATAATAATGGCTTAAGTTTTTTCTTAATGTTTTATATTCTTCATGAACTCTAAAAAAAAGATGAGAAATCATTTTTTAATTCCTTTATCCTGTGATGACTTGGTGGTAGATATGCCCGTTAAGCATGGGAAGGTTACGGGTGGCATGCCCCAACTTGAAGCGCATCTTTAGCAGTCTCACCCCCCCATGATGGACGGTGATGTTATTTATTTGTTTTGTGTCTATCTTTGAGTGCTTATTTATTTGTTTTGGTAAGCTTCCACTGCCGTGTGCTGTTTATGTATGGTAAATGTGAAGCCTCTCTTCCTATTGTTTCGTTTAGTCCTCTTGTTGGCGTACCCAGTACTTATACGCTGTTCTGTTCTAGTGTCAATAAGTTTTCTTAATTTAATTTGTAAATCATATTAATCTTTTTTTTTCTGGCTTAAGTTTCTGGAGAGAGAGCGTGGAACTGGTTCACTTGAAGTTGTATAATGTAACAGACCGGGGAGTTTATACTTTCTAATATTCCTCCCTCCCTCCCTCCCTCCCTCCCTCTGCTCTATAAAATATATAGTCAGGGAAGAAAAGGGAATTAATGTCTAGCTGGGGAAGTTCGTTTTAGCATCGCAAAAAATGGTAATACTAGTTTTTGGAAGTAATCTTTGACGGATGGAACAATTTTCGTTTTTGTCTGGCTTATTTTCGTTTCTAATTTTGTTGGCATAAAAAATCTGATAAACCAACCAGAGAACAAATACCAACTAGACAGACAGACAGACAGACAGACAAGAAGAGTTAGATAACAAAGGATGCTATCGGAATTGGCATATGTTAAAAAGGAAATAATATTCACACGATCATCGTGTGAATAGAAATTGGAACAGGCTGCAAATCACGGAAAATGTGTTCAATACAATAAAATTAAGGGCTGCAATTGGTTGCGTATATTTAATGGGAAAATGGAAAGATCAGAATCAATGTGGACATGCTTTTTAACATATGCCATCTCACTGCACAATCTTTAAAGACATGAACCGTGCTATGCATATGCCTATGGCTGCACATAGGATGAAATGAAAATATTCATCTAGACATTGTTTCAAAAGTAATATGTTCTAATTTCAATTCTGTTCTTTTTGGAAATTGTCACAATTCCGAATATTTGAGGTACAATTTTGAAATAGGACCAACATGTGCCAATTTCCGTGGCTAAAAGAAAATTTGTGCCAATTTTAATTTTAGTGCCAATTCAAAGTCCAACAAAGTTTCAGTGCCAATTCCAATGCTACAGTTTATCACACTAAATTAAATGTTAACATAATATATGGCAGACGAAAGCTAATAGAGCGATACCAAACTTAAAACAAATAATTCAAATGAAAAAGCTTAGGAAGATTCAAGACTCCCAACTTGATGGGTTTCTTCCAAAACTCCCAAATTGTTATATGATCACCATGAAATTCAACTACTTAATGCTGGATAAAATATTGCGACGATTGAGATTCTAAAAAATAATTTCCATTCAATAATACTTTACAATTTTAAGAATTGAACTATAGAAATGAAATGAAAACAGAACATGAACGCAAATCAAATAAAAAAGAAAGTACTCTTTAAAATAAATCTACTGCCTTTGTTGGATGTTAAGTTGCACCGGTGTCTGTCTTGCAGGATAAGACAATCTTTGATATTATAGAATATCACTAAATAGCAATCTTGAGTAACATAATTGTACTGGTCTCTCTCTCAAGAACAAAAATGGGGATTGAAACTAGTTGTTCAATGTAATTATTTCCACAACTGAACACACTTTAATATATACAATCAAAGGTGAATACGCCCTCTTAAAGGACGTAATTATAGAATACAAATGGGCTATAACTGAACAACCATGAATAAAAACATCAATGCATAAAACATAGGATAGAAATGCCATGAGTGCATGGCTTTAAGGTGGTGAGGATGCATATGATAAAAATTCCTAAGTGTGGGGAGTCATATACCTGTGGTAGCCGGACCTTTACTCCTAGGGGTCAGATACAACACGATTCGGGCCTTGCTCCAGATCTCTTGAGTCGTTTGGTATCGCTGTTCTCATTCCTTTCGGTCGATCCTATATTGTCCGACACCTCTCTTCAACAAAATGCTTTAAACAATAAGTACGGGCCAAACCAAGTTGACCTCTCCGGCTACTAAATTTGGCCGGTATAACTTCGGCCACCGGTCCTGTGACAAAACATTGCTCCCGGCCGACCGGATCATAGCAGAAGGACATCCATTCGGCCCGATCTTCAGAAATAAGCATCACGCCTACCTTCCTCTCCCCCGTCTGTACAGTTAACCCGATCCATTGGCCGCACCGACCCACTTTGGCCATACACGCGTACCATTCGGGTCAAATACTGCACGGGGGAGCCCATAACGTGCGGCCCACGTACCTAACCTTACCCTAAAGGGCTCCAATCCCTATAAATACCCCATTTGGGTACTGTTCACGGGATCTGTTCCCCGATTGCCTAGCATCCAGCCTCATTCTGCTTTCTATCTTCTTCCACTAAAAGAGACTAACTTAAGCTTCGAAGACCCCATCGGTCAGAACCGATCGACGGGCACTAACCTTTGTTTTGCAGGAAGCCAAACAGGTTGACTCCTTTCCTTGTCCTTATAGGGACCGACTCAGACGGGCAGCTCAACACGTTCGGATTACTGACACCCAACTGTTATTGGAGGGTCTGGTCATCTGAAAGACAAGACTTCAGAGTTTTTGGATACCACAATTGGCGTTCATAGTTGGACATTTTCTGAACTATTAGTGGTATCCCTAGCATCTGTTAGCCTACTTGACCTATGGGAACCGAACACCCAAACCTGACGGTCAACATTGACCTTTCCGCATTCCCACCCCCTCCTCATCCGGCTGCTATCCCTCACCAGTCCGTGGAATCCTTGATCCTGCTGCCGGTTTGACATTGGCTGGACCCAGCTCTGACGTGACGGTCATCATGGACACGATAATGAGGGAGAAGAATGCAGAGATTGCCATTTTAAAGGAGCAGGTTGCACGACTTTCACAGTCAACTCCACGTGCAACATCCGCAACATCGAAATCCGAGGAAAGAAGCCGACAAAGACCAGGAAAGGAGAAGGTTAGGACTGAACCCCTTCAATAGTCAGAAAAGGAGCAAGCAGGAGATTTTGAGTTGCTCGGGATCGGGGAAACCACTCCAAGTGCCCGAACACTGGCAGCCTCTGACGGCACACTGTACATGTATGACCATGGAATCTTTGTTCCCGTTACACCAAGGAAGCATGACCGAGCCCCTCAGAGTCCAGAGAGAGAGCATCGACGAAGGCGTAGACGCCATGCTTCTTTCTTGCTACGAAGGAATGACCGAGCAGAGCGCCATCAGCACAGAAGGATCCGGACGCCAGAAATTGCTCCGACCAATGCCCACCGCGATATGGATCCAAGACTGGGACAACTCAGCGCCACACCTTATTCACGGACCATAGAATTGGCAACAATTCCGACCGGATTCCATCTACCCAAATTTGCCAGGTATGAGCCCAAAACCGATGCTTACACACATCTTATTTATTTCTGACAGGTGATGTCTCTATACACGTCCGATGAGGCCGTCTTATGCAAAGTCTTCCCAACGAGTCTGGGAACTCAGGGTTCTTTATGGTTCAACAAGCTCCCTAGGCGATCAATCCGGAGCTTCAGCGATCTACAAAAGGCGTTCTTATCTCGGTTTGTCACGAGCACCACCCAAAAGAAAGACGTCAGCACCCTAATCAGCCTCCAGAAAAGGCAAAACGAATCTCTCCGGCAATACGCCGACCGTTACTGGGAGTTATATAATGAGATCCAGGACTGTGACTAGAGCATTACGACAACTTCCTTCAAAATGGGGCTCGAAGCCGACAACCTTATCTTCCAGGAGCTCATGATCCATCCACCGGATGACATGGAGGACCTCATGCAGATAGTAGACAAGTACTTTCAGCTAGAAGATCTTTTGGCCGACCGCTCATCCCATCGATCATCCGGTAGGGCAAACTAGCCTCCAAGAACAGCCCCTCGCCGGCAAATAAACGTGGTGAAAATGGGAGAAATTCGAGCACCAAAACCAGAGGACTATGTGGCCGAAATAACTATCTTTTCAGAACCTACATATATGGTCCTCAAACACATCAAGGACATGCCATTCAACAGGCGACCGGACCGGAAGATGGGAACGGAGGCCAATTACGTCAGACGAGCATTATGTACTTACCATAGACAAAAAAGCCATTACACAAACTCCTGCCAGCCGTTCAAAGCTTACATGGAGCTCCTGGTCCAATAGGATCACCTCGATCGGTGGATCGACATGGTGAAGACTCAGGAACTGGCTAGGCAAGCAAGGCCACCGGTTGCAGTCGAAGAAAATATACCACTCATCCCATAGGAAACGACTTTCTTTATAAACAAACTTATGTAAAGGCACTTTGCTTTCTTTTTTATCAAATGCAAACCTTATCACTGCGTTAAATGCTTTCTTTGACTTGCAAATAATGATAGGTTTCACAATGTTCGTAAAGAAAGTCCAGTCCTCCGATACTTGTGGCTCCGGTGGGCGTAGCTTCAGGCTTTGATGATAACCCACCGTCCATCACCACTTGAGGACCGACAACTTTCCCTCATCATGGGAGCTTTCAGCAGGGGTCCGGTTACTCCGGTAGGCGCAACTTCGGGCTTTGATTATAACCTGTTGTCCACCACCGCATGAGCCCAGCGCCTCCCATCTTCATCAATAGGAGTCCGGTCCTCTGATACTTGTGGCTCCGGCGGGTGCAACTTCGGGCTTTGATTATAACCC
>NMUG010013526.1:0-10087 GCA_002855965.1 Monotropa hypopitys
TCCCCTCAGGAGTGGCAAACAAAATTGAAAGGATGCAGCGAGAGTTTCTTTGGTCTGGTAATTCCCAATCAAAAAGGGTGAGTCTTCTTAAGTGGAGCACACTCTCTTTGCCAAAATCAAAAGGGGGTCTTGGGATTCATCGAATTGAGCTGCACAATAAAGCATTGCTGTTAAACTGGTGGAGGAAGTACCATACTAACAAAAAAGCAAAATGGGTGGAAGTTATAAATGCACTGTACCCAGATTTAGACCAGGGCAATTGGCCTGTGTTGCCCTCTAGCTCCAGGGCATCCCCTTGTTGGGCTGCAATCGCATCCCTATCTGAGGATAATGCAGTAGCTCCCATCATTGCTACGGTCTTCAAATGGAATTTTGGCTCAGGTGGATCTACCAAACTATGGTTTCACCCATGGTTAGACCAATCCAGGCCAATCTCAACCTTTCCCAGGTTGTTTAGATTACGGATCAACAAAGACATTACGGTGGCTGCAGCCTTCCCTCAGGTACTAGCTAATGACTTGGGGTCCCTTTTCAGCAGACCACTCCTACATCGTGAAATTGTGATTTGGGAAGGCCTTAGAAGCAAGCTTCTGGAACAAAATCTCATAGAAGATCAAGAGGATGAGGTAACCTGGTTATCGTCTCAAATTAATGGATTCTCAGCAAAGAACATTTACTCACTTTTCATTAATCTTGCTATACCTTGCTTGGTTTTGGACGAGATCAGGCACAATTTGTTGGCTCACCTTTGGATCATCTCGGTCCCCCCTAAAGTTGTGTTATTCTTATGGCTGACTCTCCACGGGGTAATTGCAACAGCGGATATTCTATCTTCTAGATGCATCGTCCAACCTTCATCTCTGAACTTGTTATGTTCTCTGTGTGGGGTTCAATCGGAATCTGCAGGTCACCTCTTCCTTTCTTGTTCGGTTGCTCAAGAAGTCTGGTGGGAATTGCTCGAATCGTGGGGTATGCAGTGGGTTATGCAAGAAAATTTGTGGTGCTGCTTCCAAATGTGGATGGGTGCTCAGTGGAGTCTTCACAACAAGCGAAGGTGGGCTCAAGGTTTTGCTGCGGTTGTCTGGGCTATCTGGCTGGCGAGGAATGACAAAATATTCAAAGACAAATCTTCTTCATCTTCTTCAATTTGGCTTCGCGCGCAGGATTTTCTTGCGGATTGGAAAGATTTACTGCCAATTCCAAAGATTGGGTGCGGGTAATCTGCCTAGAATTCAAATGATGAGGCTTTCCAGGAGGAATCATCGTAGCTCCAGGCAGATCTACTCTCCAGATCTCCTTTTGCTAGTGGTGGTTGTGATGTAAATGCGTGGGGTCCAAACATTGATCATTCTGCCTTTGTTAATCTCTTTTGAGGCTGTTTTCGAGTGCCTCTTATTTTGGCAGTGCTTTCTTTCTTTGTTTGTAGTCCAATGATGTACTTTCCTGTATTTTGGTATCAATAAAATTCTTACCTTTCAAAAAAAACTTACACAAGAAACAAAACGAGACAGGGAGATCAAATCAATCCCAAGAGCGAACAGCCACCAACAACCAGGCTATCGAACAAGAAGCCAACCACGCAACCAGAATGGGAGTCAAAACTCGACCACCAGGAAACAGTCGGAGCCAACAGGGCAAACGACAAACTCCAAAGATCAACATCCAGAAGAGAAATAGAATTCAAGGCTCACTAGCAAGAGCACTACCATTTTCCAGGTACAAAGAATGATTATCCAATCATCAACGTCAAGAAGAACGGCATTCTTTCACCAGAAATATTACACGAGGAGTTCATCCGAGATCACAAGAGAGAGAACTCAAGGGACAGTTAACCAATCGCACGCAGAATCTCCATTCTCACTAGGAGATAAAATGAGAATCCATCGACAAACCGGTATAAAACCCGTCATCCGCTGCAAGAGATAGGCTCAAAAGCCACGACGACAACGACAAAGATTCGCTTCCTACGAAAGGATAGGCTCGACAAGCCATAACTGCAACCACCAACGACCGATATCAAGGAACAAGAAGTCAAATCATCACAAGAGCCAACGAAAGAACTCATTCGTGCTCTAAGAACTAGGAACTCGAAACGGTTCACCACGACAGAGTAGGTTACAACACTACCAACAAGAGGATGTAACAGGAACACACAAGTCCAATATTGACAAGATCCTCTAATAAATGCCAAAACAGGCCCGAAAGTCACCTCAACAGAGAGAGGATTTTACTCAAAATCCTAAAATAACAATAACAAGACCAACTCGAAGGAGTAGAAATCACGAATTTCCAAACCATTTTGTTATTTCGAGTTATAAAAACTTGTTGTTTTAATGAGATCCATGCAATGCACACACATTCAATGCCTAGATACACATGTCATGCACCCTAGATGCAATCCCTCAGAGCTACACAAAAGAAACGTTGCGCTCATTGAGACAAAAAAGTCTCACCCAAGTCCGAGGTAAATCGGAACTAGCGCTCTGATACCAACTATAACATTCCCAAAATTTGAGACATATTTATTTAGAAATGTTAAGTGTAGGTAACGAGTATCCAAACAAAGGTGAAGAACTATCTACCACACACACACACTACCCATTACACTACTTACTACATCACATGCTCTGCTTGAAATGAAATACAAATAAATGATGCGAATAGGGTTTTATAACATAACTCTGTACAACAGTGCATCAACTAAAAGAGAAAGGGCCATAAGGGATTTTATATGATAATCCCGTACAACGCGGTCAACAGTAAAGAAAAGAAAGTGCTGAAACTGAAAAGTAAGACAACTATCATCTACTGTCCAGTCCAGCTCCAAGTCCAACAAAGGATCCCGCAGCCACTCCAAGTCAAGGAGGAAAGGTCCTACAAAAGTAGAGGGTCAGGCACGACCGCCTGGTAGAGATAATCCATCTCCAAATGTCTATACTACTGGGTGCCCGTGAGTGACAATGCAAAGAATGTAAATATGCAATGCTATGGATCTCATTAAAGTAAATAATTTCCTTTTCTTTTTATATTCCACATTTGACTCGTCGTAAAGAAAAGTAGTAAAGCACCGTGCCTGACCAAGACTCAAAAGAGAAGTACCACACGTCCAACATCTATCAAACCGTTGCCTAGACAAGGCCAAAGGGAATCGTGTCAAGTGTCGACTCACACTAAATAAAAGAATCGTTTTCCGTTATACAAACGTGTTCCAATTCCATTTTACGTTCCAAGTATCACGTATATTCCACTTCCGTGCCTTCTAGTAGGAGAAAGGCAAATGTCAATCACAATCCATCGAGTATCGGCTAGTTCCGCATCAGGGCTCGTCAACCCCTTATCGTGTAGTTCCTGTGTTCCCCGGCTCACCGGGAAGGTCCAGTCAAACCTCCATTGCGCAATGTCGTGTGCCACACCAAATAATGACACAAGGTAAGCAACCCGAGTCAATAGCCACTCATCAGTATCCAGTCCTCGTATAGAGTAAACAGTCCCTCGTAAAGAGTCACGTGCCACATTTTCATTTTATACCATCATTCCATGTGACCTAGGGAAAACAACCTCCTAGTCAACGTACCAACTCAAAATGTGACTTTCCTTTCCATTGTTTCCAAAACATTTCCGTTTATTCACAAAGCGTCCATTTCCAAAACTTTTCCGTTTATTTCCAAAAACGTGTTAATCGTTCACAAACCATTCCACTTAGTTCGATTTTCCACAAAACGTGTCAAAATACCATTTGACCCACAAACTATCCGAGAGTGTCTAAAACAAGCCAAAGATCGAACTAGGAATCAAACAACCAACGTCCTAGGGAGAACGCAATGACCCTAATCAAAACTCAACGCGACCATTTTAAGTGAACGATAACACTTTACACTAATTTCACGAATATACAACACTTGACGGGATTTCATAAAACGAGCGAGAAGGAAGTAGAAGTGTCAATAGTACAAACGAGAGGGATAGAAAACTCTACCTCAATTGGAGTTCCTGCGTCAATTGTCGACAAGGAATTTGCTAGAAATTTCGGCATGAACCTGCTCAAAATAGGAGAACCGCACTAAGGCCCGAACAACAACAAACAAGACAGGAACCCAATATCACACCTCCTACGAATGTAAATTACCAATTTCGACTGAACGACAATTAAATTGGAAGCGAGATATACCTCCCGATGCGACCACTAGCGGTGGTCAAGGCCCTGACAGTTGTGCGCCACTGATTATCGCCGCTCGCTAGGCTGACACCTAAAATCCAACAAACAATTTCAATCGATGACAAACGAACTAGAACACTGAACGAAGAGCAACCGAGACTTACCCACTGACGCGAAGTCTTGCGGTAGATGGGGCCTCAGTCGTCGCGACGCCAACAAAGCCATACAGTCAACCCCCTGCACGCACGACCCAACACGGCTAAACAGGTGCCCGCATACATACAGATTCGCATATAATAAGCTTGCGCACAAGAATCGAATATAAAGCGTATACCTCGTGTAGTTGTCGAGACCCCTTTTGTCGTGAACCACGAACTCAAGCCCGGGCCACCACGTCACCGCGCACAAATGCGTCGCAGTCGTGCACCGCCAACCGTAACCGTAGCCCTCCTGTACCGGCTGCCCAGACCACCGCACCGCTGCCTCCATCTGGCTCTCCTGCGTCGGCACACCGCCTCCACCGAACCACCACCACCCATCATCGCAACCACCACACACATAGATGGTGTGTGTGTGTGCGTGGAAGATGAGGGATGGAGAGATGAGAGAGGGGCTGCCGAGAGTAATGGAGAGGGAGGGGATGGGAATCGCGCAGGTGGGGGAGAGTTGCCGGAGGGGGAGCTGCTCGGGACCGAGAGGGAGGAGGTTCGAGAGGTGAGAGGCCGCCGGAGTGATAGAGAGGAGAGGAGGGAAGGGTGTTCGGTAGAGGTGGAGAGGAGAGGGGAAAGGGAGTCAGGCGGCCATGGGGTTTTCCTCTTAGGGTTCGATACAGGGTGGGCATTTTAGGGGAGAAGGGGAAGGGAAGGGGAGCCCGTAACCCCTGTATACAACTCTTGTTGTATATTTAATTTTTTATTTTATTACTTAATTAAACTTAGTTTAATTAAATGGATTTAAATACTCCAAAACACTTTCGAACGAACCCCGAGGATCAATACGCAACCCGAAATCCGCTACAACGACTTGCCCACGCTCAGAACACAAAACCTCACAACCCAAGACTTGCCTCACTCAGACAAGATCGGTAGAATAAAATACGAGCCGCAGGGAACTGAACGACGATAAAATTAAATCCCGAGAAGATTTAATTAATTAATATCATTATTATTTTTTTGAAACGGAGGAAAAAATAGCTAAAATTTTCAGACTGTTATAGGGCTTGTGCCAAAACCCCATGGATGCTCTAAGATTGAAGAGAGAAGGGAGAGAGATGAGAGAAATGTAGAGAGAGATAGTGAGGGAGGCTAGGGTTTGAGAGAATGAGGGATATGACTCCCAAGTTCGAACTAGAGTATGACTTATATACTCCCCCCAACCAAAATACCAAAATTGCCCTTCATTAAAATTGTGCAGACGAATTTTACTCTTGGCGACCGGTCGACAGCGGCACGCTCGACCGGTCGAGTCTGTATAAAACACCTCACTGTAAAAGCGCGACCGGTAGACAGCGGCACAGCATACCGGTCAACACTGAACAGTTCTGCAAACTTGAAAATGTGCTATCTTCTTCGTCCGACCTCCGATTTAGGCGATTCAAGTTGCATTGGATTCATAATTGAATTCTCTATGACATTCTAAGATCAAACACCACAATCATCAAGAAAAGATTTTTGAGAAATCAATCACTTGAGATGTGATTGCCAAATGCTCGCGGCAATTACCCGAACATCTATTAGTATATCACTTTCCCTATCGGGCATACCGAACTCTAAGTGATTCAACAATCACATCGGGAAGGATCAGGAATTCATAAATCAAGGATGTAATATATTTTCAATCAACCAAATGGAATATTAATTCAAGGGAATTAATAAAAAGATTTCCGTAACAAGAATTGAAAAAGTCTAAAGAATAATTCCTAAGGACATTTAAGATAACGGAAAATTATATTGATAATTTCTGGACCGTTACAATCCACCTCACTTAACGAATTGTGTCCTCGAAATTTCCAGAATCACGAACCCGAATACAATGATAAGGCAAACATAGGGAACGAGGGATTAACTAGGCTCTACCTCAACTCGCAATCAATGCAAAGGATCCTTACCATACAAGGCATGAGAAAGTGGTATTCGGAACCACGTAAGATAGTCACAACACGAAGCAAGGATTTATCGAAAGAACAGAAGATACCTAGCCCCAACTATGCCTCTACATCGTTTGATCATAAACAAGGCATACAACATTTATCAAGAAGAGAAAAAGTGGGTCATGCTGCAAGAATATCACAAGGAGGGCTTACACGCCAACTTCCCTACTGCAACACCGCAAGGCATGACCACAAGAAACCAAAGACGCATAACTGTGTGGTATGGACATGCCAACAAGGCACGAACGATCTGACATGATAAGGATACGCCAAGGACACGCTGAGGACACGTCGACACACCAAGGACACACCGAGGACACGCCGACACACCAAGGACACACTGAGGACACGTCGATACACCAAGGACACACCAGGGACACGCCGACATACCAAGGACACGCCGATATGCTATGACTACAAAGCAATCAACAAAAGGATGGTCAACACCACCTTAACTTTCAGCTATAACCAACCTCAAGAGGTGCCCAAAACAAGGGATACAGTAGAGTGAAGTGTACATGCACCCGGAAGTGCTACGTCAAGGAAAAGAATCCATCAATAAGAAGAAAACATCAAGCTTCCGCTATGCCACTTTGATGCGATACGAATACTCTGATATAACATGGATACTCTGACACGACATAGATACTCCAATACGAAATGGATACTTCAAAAGAGCTATAAACAAGCCAACTGCGAGGCAAGAAAACGTCTTGATGAGATAACAAGATTGAACCACGAACAAGAAAAGAGAAAGCAACTCATGAGGCTCATCTAGGATAGGTTCAGTCATAGAGTCTATAAACCACACCACTCCAATAGTTACAAATAAGGATGTTTTTGAACTCGACAAGAATCGTAGGAGTGCGACTACGCAAATATAAGAATGGTGACAACTACATCATTATCCAATCCGCTCTGGACCACTACAATCATCGAGCCAAAGGTCAAGACTCCAAAACTCACACACACAAACCCGCACACCAACCTAGTGCGGTACCGGAATGACTTATGAAGTTTGATTTGAGATGCGCTGTCCAGCCGCCTTCTCAAAACAATCCTCCACAATCATTCCTACACCACATGACACGGACTACACACACCCAGTCACAAAAAAATCTCTGTACAGCTAAGTCAGTGCAGTCGACTCCAAGGAGATACGATTCTACCCAAACACTCTCAACGCAACTGCACATTACGAACACAACATCACCTCACTGATCAGGCCATAAGACAAACTTCACTAACTCATTGATCAACACCCTACACACTCTCAACAACTCCAACAAGCGACACCATCATAGAATGGATTTCCCAAGTGCAAAAAGGGCAAGGTGTCAAGAGAGGCGATAACAAGTCGGATTTGCACAACAATACGGGGACAACGAACGTCCACAAGAAGACCAAGTATACAGCGAGGACGTGAGAAACCAAAAGACAGTCTCGAGAAAACGCGAACACGACAAGTTAGATGGATTTTTGCGTGCGAGACGACTCTTGCAGGGCAACTCTAGCAAGTGCCACCACTTTAGGTGTTCTACGAACCATCTACAGGAATGTAGAGAAGGGCAAGAACAACATTGAAACTCTAGGGTGAGGAGTCAGAAAACTTTCTAAGCAACATGCTATTCCCACAATGGTCAATAGACGCTAGTGTAACCCGAGACGGTTATGAACATGCCAAATGGAGATAATGAGCGAATCACTTACGCACTACTAAGGAATCGGGTATCCTAACTGTAATCAAGATAGACACTAACACCGGTAGACAAGGACCCAAACGAGAATGAATAGAGAGACTACATTTCGCTTCCAAACATCTACAAGAATGGGAGAGGCAAAGAATAATGAATGCATGATTTCCACTCACCAATCCACACAAAGGGAATCGAGTGAGAGTAGGTGCGCTAAGCACAACAAGCGGTCAATGATATCCCGAGACTGATACTCTAGAGAGAAGAGCCCACTACCTTCTACAACCGTGAGTAGAGACTAGGAAGTAGTCACCAATGGTCTACTTTAATCGTAACTTCAAACTCGACGTTTAAACTGCGCTCTAACTCAAATCATCTCCTAAGAGACTATCAGATACACTAACGCACCAACTTCACATGCTCTATAACCAAGCGCTCATCTTCCCAATATACCAGATCACACTTCCTACTTTCAACCATCACAAACCCAAACGTGCATCCATTCTTCGGACCAAAATTTCTACTAACAATTCGCATCACAAACCTCTAGTCCTCAAGCGATCTTACCACTCTACTTACCCAAACAAAACTATCACCCAATACGATAGGGGACCCTAAAGTCACACAAAGGAAACCCACAAGATAGCTCTATCCTCATTGTTACTTCAAACATTTCAAGAGTTCTACCGACTCCACCAAGACAAGGGACGATACTCCAAACTCATCCACACAAGGAAGTCTGACACGTGATGACCCGTCCTTCGTCCATCTACACTCTAGAACCTCAATGATCACTCCACCAACTAACTATCTCCCAAAGATTTCCTTCTGGTGCTTATTCATCTCTTCCTCAAAACAAGGCTTTCGTCGCACTACAACTCTCACTAGAACCTCAAAAGATAGTCAATATCCCAATTTCCACAACACACCAAATGGCATTGTCAACACGACACATCACAATTTAGAACACGACTAAATCCACAATTTTCCAAGGACGTCTCAATTTCCAACAAGGACTAACAAGGTTCTAACCGCTTGCCATAATAACCTCGATGCCTAAAGGCATCATGCCAATCTCAAACGACCTCAAGTCACAATGCCAAGGTAAATCTAGCATCCGAGTAAGGGTAGGACATAAACAACGCAAACTACGCCTTAATGTACCAACAAATAGGCACAAATCAAATCGGAAGTCTACCAACCCGAGAATCCTCTACTCTAACATCTCTATCACAACAAGGTCTTGCTACACCAAGGCATCCTCTACTTAAGGATTACTACACTCAATAGGCTCAACTAGTATCAACACACCTAGCCACCACCGCCAACCTCAATTTAGATATAGTAGAACGCACCAAAGTCCTTAAATAAAATCAAGAAGATACGCACTCGGGAGACTAGATCAATCCCAACTAGGTGACGATTTACCAAAGAGGTCAACAAACTACACTTCCACCGAAAGAATATGACAAGAGCCAAGGCTCATTCATCAGAAACAATTGACTTCCAAGGTGAAATGACAGCTACCAAATGATCAACATCGAGAGAAATGACACTATCCTATAAGAAGTGTTCTCCAAGAAGCTCGTCAACAATCACAAGAAGGAATCCAAGGGTCAGACACAAAGACATGCGAATATTCGACATCCTCCATTACGAGGGTAAAGGACACCCAATCTGTAAGACCTGTGTTGAGAATTAAGGTCATTAGTATTACATAAATGAGGTTTAGAAATAATTTTGGGCGTAAGAAAATAATTATTGAAGTTTGGGAATTTTTGAGGAATAAAAATTTTAAGATTTTTGTCTTAGATATCGGTATCTTGTTTGCCAAGATACCGGTATCTCAGGTTGGTTGGGCAGCCGGGAGCCAGAAACCGGTTTCTTAGGAGGTATCTTGGGATAGCCTAAGATACCGATATCTTGGAGTACCAAGATACCGGTATCTGAGGACTTTGCATGCACAAGCTGCCATGGAGGAGAACACGAAGAGTTTGGCTGTGGGAATTCAAACTAGGGGAGTAAATGAGAGTTTTGGAAATAGTTTTCCAGGTGTTCAATGAACCCCAAAACCAAGAGTGAGGTTGG
>NMUG010013527.1:0-10087 GCA_002855965.1 Monotropa hypopitys
TTCCTACAAATCTGGCCCAATCAAACACGACCTCCAACGGGCGTATCAACAAACACGGGCGGATCCAAAACATCCATATCTAGTCCCAAAGCATGAACGAATGACACGGCAATAAAAGAATGTGATGCATCTGAATCGAATAGCACATTAGCCCATGAATTTTAAATGAGAAACATACCCCTGACAACTGAAGTCTCCGGTTGCTGGTGAGAAGTGGAAGGCACAAAAGCTGCTGGAATGGCATAAGCTCTGCCATGTGTCATTGGGCCCTGGTGATACCCACCCCTCTACTGGAACGGTTGTGCTGGTCTGGCAAGAGTCACAACCCCTCCTGTACAAGAAGCCTGAACTGACACCGCTGGTCCTGACTGATGGGAGCGCTGAAGTCCACTCCGCGACTGTTGCGCTGATCTAGCATCGCTATGACTGCTGCCCTTCCCGGGACAATCCCTCACGACGTGACCCTACTGTCCACACTCGAAGCACACAGGTGTCCTGCACTCAGTGCATATATTCCCTGACTGGTGGCCCCAATGACAAACAATAGGGGTCTGCACTGACCCTGCACTGGCCTGAGGTCTCTGGTCTCTGGTCTCTGGAAGAGCGAGACTGCTCTCTCTGGCACTTCCATCCAAAGCTACCTGATGATGAACTCGAACGGGAAACCTGTCGACGTGGCTCCCAAATCTTCACTTCCCTCTGCTGCTCTCTCCTAGGCTCAATCTCCCTTGCACAATCCATAATATCAGCAAAGACACGAATGCGATGGCTCATAACTAGCCGCTAGACTGAAGGGTGAAGACATTTCTCAAAACGTTTGCACTTCCTTTCCTCTGTACTGACCAAATCTGTGGCAAATCGAGACAAAGCCTGAAAATGCATCGCGTACTGGGGCACTGTCATAGTCCCCTACTCTAGTCGCTCGAACTACTCTTGCAATTGCTCTCTATAGCTCTTGGGGAAATACTGCCCCTCAAAGATAAACTGAAAATCAGCCCAAGTCATACCGCGAACAGGATCGAGAATATCCTGTGGATCAGCATCTCCACACCCAAGCAAACTAGCACGTCGCATCTCCAAGATCGAACTCCACAACTGACTAGCCTCTCCGGTCAGCTGGTAGGTGGCAAACGAGATCTGCAACTTATCTTCCACGATATCCAGGGTGTCCAAAACCTTCCTTACCTCGAAAAGCCAATGATCTGCTTCCAAGGGATCGCCCTCATTATTGAACTTCGAAGGATCCATCGTCTGAACTCACGCAGTGCCTCAATAGTGCGGTTCCCTGCATTCTCTCACGGTGCAGCAAATCTGCGACTGGCCTCGACCATAGCGGCCGCAATCTCTCGAGCGAACTGACTGGGGGCAACAAGCCCCTCCGGAATAGGAACCAGAATGACAGGTGGTGCCTCATTTTTCATCCCGCGCATCCTATCATTAACTTCCCGACTGTACGCATCCTTAGCGTTCGCACCTTGACGACCGCGACCCCTTCCTCTAATACGATGAGCCATTTCACTAAAAGATCATGAATTCGATAAGAAAAAACCACTAGACAAGGCTCAGATAACTAGTTCAATCAACGACGTAAGGCTCAACCGAAGAGGAGGATACTCAATGATATCAAAGAAGGATTCTCATAGCCAATGGAATCAATAAACAGGGTTAAACCCAAAGAGAGGAACAATGTACAAGTATTACTCCTTAACTCACACTAACCTACGGATCATTGCCAATGCATGCTCAACACATTCACACACATATGCTAGATGATGCAAAATCACACTCAATGCAACCCATAGAGACTAAGAGTCTCCCCAAAGGCCTAAGTTTTCGCAACCGAAATCTCTGATACCAAGTTGTCACGCCCCGGATTTTCAAACCTTTTTTTTAAACAATTAAAGTAGGGAACAACTATGGATCATCACAACATTTACAAATCTCTAAGTATCATTTCATTCCCAACACACGAGATTATAAAAATCCAAGCATGATATGAAATAAAAGTGCATTCCAAACCATAGAGTGTAAGAGAGAATTAGAGTTTAAAGTTCACAAAACCACTATTCAATTACAATCCCAAAGGGCCTAAATGATATAAGAAAATGCATAAGTCCTCAAGATATGCCAACGCATCAAAGTGCTCCAAAATCTCCAAGAGAGGGTTCCTTTCCTGCAAAGTCTAAAAAAAGGTGTATCATGCCAAAGTAGGAAATATCTATCAACTAGCATGTTTATGACTGGCGTGAACGAGTGTGTGACTGTACAGAGTAATATAAACAAAAGCATGAGACAATACAAGGCAATGATTCGATAACTACAATGTAACACCAACTAGCCAACATAACAAAGTGTTATACAAGGGACCACAAGCCAAGGGTCAATACATTTGTGAGTTCTCATTTCATAATGTTCAACCCAGGGACTACTAGACAAGAGTCCATACATGACTACATAAGATGTGCATATGGTATTATTGAACAATGAAGGTACATTCATATTTCTTTCCTTGTTTCACATGAGACAAAAAACCGGAATCCTAGCCAAGGTATTCCATTAGAAGAGTAATGTCGGAATCCTAACCAAGGTATTCCATCATCAGAGTATCACCGGAATCCTAGCCAAGGTATTCCATCATCATTTTTGTTTCGTGACGTTGATAGGTCAAGGTTAGATTAGTGGCTCGTCGATCCACTAACCAATCCTATCTGGTCTTCCTCAATAATGTTGGGAGGGCTCTCGTTACCCCCATTGTGCACAATGTCGCGGATGGAGCGACCATCCTAGGAGTCCTAACCAAGGTACCCCAAATCAAGTATTCATAATCCCATATCATTGTCATCAAGTCCGGGAATCCCTAGCCAAGGTTACTTCTCATATTATAGTCATCGATTGCCCAGAAATCCCTAGCCAAGGTTACTTTCCATTTGGGCCCATCAATTTATTATACGTGTCATCAACAAATCTAATAATATTCATGGTGTAACAATTTGCAACATAACCAATGTGCGTCGATTTTCCATTTAATTTCGAGGTTATATAGACCAAAACCCACAAATTAGTGCAATTAGGGTTTATCAAAATTTGGGGCTTTTCACCTATGTTGTTCGAACATGAAATTGAGTCTTGTCCTAGGTGTATACAACCCTAACGACTTCGTGTCTACCATCAATTTCAATATTCAATCTCAAACCCTAGGTTAATTTTACCATAACATGATACATACGAGTTTTGCACAAATTAATAAGATTTCAAGGGAGAGAGAGAGGGAGAGAGAGAATGCACAATCACAAACATACTAGAGATGGATATCCCATACCTCAATGAAGCTTGAACAAAACCCTAGAAATTTGAATTTGGTGGGTGGCGAAATTATGGTGCTTCCCGGATAGCTCTCGGTGTGTAGATCGACGTTCCTTCTTCGCAAATCTTGATTCTAGCCCTCTAGGGCCTTGGAAAATTAGAGAGAAGTGAGAGGGATATGGAATGGAGGTAGAGAGAGTGAGAGTCTCCTTAGGGTTTACAAAATGAGGATGGAGACCCAAAAATTGTGCAAAGGGTTGTATATATACAACCCCCATGCGAAACACCCAAAATACCCTTCATTTAAAACATTCAGCAGGAAAATTGGCCTTCGCGACCGGTCGACAGAAATGTACAGGAAATTCTCGACCGATCGAGCCCCTATAAAATGCCCTACGGGAAATGCGCGACCGTTCGGAGGCGTGTCGGTGTACCGGTCGTGGGCTTATGCAATGCCCCCTGACTCCTCCCGACCGGTCGACCACGGTATCGTGCACCGGTCGGCACCTTCAGATTTTCCAAAAACTTTGAAAATTGCCAACTTCTTCTCCCGACCTCCGATTGAGGTGATTCAAGTCTCGTTGGATTCGTAATCCAATTCTCTATCATTTTCTAAGGTCAACCACCTAAAAATCACAATAAGATTTTGAGATAAAATAAATTAAGATTCCTAATTAAATTTAAAAGGCGAATTAAATTGCGAAAGTACTTTATAAAATACGGGTCGTTATAGGACACCTATAACCCAAGAATTTCACTTCTGAAATCCAAAACTTGCACTTGTTGAGTTTGGCATACAACTGATGATCCCTTAACAATCTAAGAACAATGGTAAGATGATTCTGATGTTCCTCTACTGAAGTGGAATAGATCAAGATATCATCTACAAACACCACAACGAACTGATCTAAGAAAGGTTGGAAGATGCAGTTCATTAAATTCATAAAAGAGCCGAAGCATTGGTTAGCCCAAACGACATAACTACAAACTTAAAGTGGCCATGGCGAGTACGGAAAGCGGTTTTAGAAATGTCTTCCTCTCGAATACGCAATTTATGATATCCCGACCTCAAGTCTATCTTTGAGAAACAAGTGGAACCCTATAACTGATCAAAAAGATCGTCGATCCTGGGCATAAGATATTGATTCTTGATGGTGACATGATTCAGATTTCGATAATCAATACAGAGGCAAAGTGGTCCATCCTTCTTCTTAGCAAAGAGAGCAGGTGCTCCCCAAGGAGAAGAACTTGGATGGATGAACCCCAATTCAAACAACTCTTCGATCTAGGACTTCAATTCCCTAAGCTCAGCTGGGGCAAATCGGTAAAGAGGAATAAAAATCGGAGCGGATCCAGGAGTTAGATCAATGGAGAACTCTACTTCCCTCTCGGGAGGTAGGCCTGGCAACTCCTCTGGAAAGACATCAGGGAAGTCACAAATGACTGGTGGAAACTCCTGACGCTCAAGGACATCATCATCTAAAGCCAAGCTAGAGAGCATGCAACAAATGGAGCCACACTCCTTAGGATCATAGAAAGCTAACTCGATGGGATCCCGACGATCCCCAAGAAATTAAAAGAAGTCTCCCTCTGGGGCTTGGATGAGAACTCGGTGCCAAAAATAGTCGATGTTGGCATGATGAGCTGATAACCATTCCATGCCCCAAATGACATCGAACCCAGACATACCCAAAATAATAAGATCGAAAGAGAAACGTCGATCCGCGATTGTCAGCTCGTATTGTCGACAAATATAATTTAGAGGGATATGGCCACCAACGGGGGACTCCACTAGCAACGGTGGATCAAATACTTCCAACTCTAACTCCAAAGAAGATGCAAATAAAAATGCCAAGAACGAATGTGATGCACCTGAATCAATAAGAACGGATGCCCAAGAGTTATAAATGAGAATGTTACCGCGAACAACTAATGCCTCTGGCTACTAGACAGAAGGCTGAAGAGCCATAAATGTAATAGCATAGACTCGACCCTGAGTCATTTGACCACGCCCTGCACCACTGCATTGGCTCGAAGATTGCCCTGGCCCAGAAGGACCCTTCTTGTCAGATCTAGATCCCTGACGGGAATAGGCTAGAACTGTCTGGAAATACTACTGCTGGAATGGCTGAACCTGGCAGGGCTGTTGGACAGACCCTGTCTCACTACGCTTCATGCCCTTAGAGGGACAAAACCTAAAAACAATACCGGATTGGCCACACTCATAACAGGTGACCTGGGGGCACTCCGTGCGAACATGTCCATGCTGGTTGCACTTGTGGCATACAATCTGAGCCCTGAAAGCAATACTGGGCTAACTGGGATTAACCTGCTATTTCTTACCTTTAGAGGAATGTGACTGTTCACGCTGTCTCTTCTTACCAAAGCTGTCTGACAAACCACTAGAGCCAGAGGATTGGCCTCTAGGTTCCTGTGGTGGCTGGTTGTTCGGGAGTTACCTTCTTGACGACTAGATCTTTTGATACGGGTTGTCGGCAATGGTCCGGATCGGAAGAGCTGATGTTGAAGCCGATAGTCTGTGCAGGTCCCTACAGAAATCAAAGAGGGATCCACTTGCTGGGCTTCTACAAAACAAAGGTTAGTGCCCGACGACCGGTTGTGACTGAGGGAGCCTCCGGAGCTTAAGTTAGTCTATTTTTTAGGAAGAGGAAAAAAAGTAAAGCGAGACCGGACGTTTGGCTGTCGAAGAGCAGATCCCCATGAACAGTATCCTTAGGGGATATTTATAGGGATTAGTGCTCTTAAGGGTTTAAACTGGTGCGTGGGCCGCACGTTATGGGCTCTCCCGTGCGGTATTAGGCCCGAGTGGTGCACGTGATGGGCCAATGTGGGCTGGAATAGTCGGTGGGCCGGGTTAACTGTACGGATGGGGGATCTAAAAAGAAGGCGGGCGTGGTGCTTAGTGCCGTAGGTTAGGCCGTAGGGATGCTCCTTCCGCTATAAGTTGGTCGGCTAGGGAAGATGCTTTATCACAAGACTGGTGAACGACGCTCTACCGACCGGTGTAGTAGTCGGAGGAGTCAACTTTCGTTTGGCCTATCTATATTGCCGGAGCGTTTTGCCAATGGGGGTTGTCGGATAGTATTGGGGTCTGGCAAAGGGTCTTGGGACCAGCGACACCATCAAACGTGGATGGTCTGGAGTAGGGTCCGGCCCATAGTCTAGATCTGATCCCCTAGAGCTGAGGTCCGGCTACCACAGTTCCCAGACCTTTACTTCTCTAGATGGCTCCTTCTTTGATTCGATCAATCTCGCACACTCCACCATATCGGCAAAGACCCGAATATGGTACCCCATAATCAGACGCTGAATAGCCTGGTGAAAACCCCACTCGAACCTCTTACATTTCTTCTCTTCTGAATTTACCCAATTTTGGGAAAACCTGGACAGCGACTGGAACATAACCGCATATTGGGTCACGGACATAGCTCCCTGCTCGATCCTCTCTAACTGCTCGCGGAGACTATCACGGAAGGATTCTAGAAAATATTGATTCTCAAAGATGGCTTTAAAATCTGCCCATGACATGGATCCAAGAGGGTCTATGACAGCCTAAGGGTTAGCACCTGCAAGGACCCGAAGAGCATCCCTCCTTGCTTCAACAACCGAAGTCCACCAAGCATTCGCTTCCCCAACTAATTGGTACAAGGCAAGAGAGAGGTGAACCTTGTTCTCAAAAATTTCAAGGATTTCGAAGATCTTTTGGATCTCCGTTATCCAATGATTTGGCTCTATCTAGTCACCCTCCCTATTGAACTTGGGTGGATCCATTCTCCGGAATTCACGAAGAGCTTCTGAGATCCTACTAGGAGAATTTCCTCTAGGTGCATATGTTACACTCCATAAATTTTAATACGAATTTTATATTCGTTTTATCATATTCGAGTGTGAATATATCATTTAGAGATCCTGTTGAACCTCTTCATTTAGTTTGGTGCTTGTCCGGGGTGTCCGGGATGGTCTCGGGGACCATTCTGCAGTTTTTACTCAGTTTTGGTGCTTTTGCACCAGTGCAGGTTGGAGTTGCACCGGTGCAGGTGTTGTCCAGAGTGCACTGCCTTCTTTTTGAAGCAGTTGCACCGGTGCAGGTATTTGGTGCACAGGTGTAGAGTGATTTCAGTAGGTTATGTTCAATGTTTGCATCGGTGTAAGTGTAAGTTGCACCGGTGCATAGAGGTTCCAGATTGAGGCAGTGAGGTTTGCATCGGTTGATGCACCGGTGCAACGGGGGTTTGCACCGGTGCAGATCAGGCTTGCACCGGTGCACCTGTAGTTCGGCAGACAATCATTAAAGGCAAAGTTTCCTTTTCACGTGGGGTCCTATATATATGTATTTTGGTCCGAGTTAGGGCATTCCAAGACCCATTTCTGTAGAACCCTCCCTCTATCTACCTCCCTCTTCTCTCCCTCTCACTTCTCTCCTAAATCCACCAATTTCCGGTGAGATTGAGAGCTTCCGGCCTTCACAAACGTCGATGGGGATGTCGAGGTCTACGCATTGATGGGTTCGGATCGTGGTGTCTTGGTAAGTGTGGTAACCGGACCCTAACTGTCTTGGGCCGGACCCCATCTATCCAGATCAGCCCAACAATCCGAATCCAATACGTATCTCACGGAGCAATCCAGGGCCGTCGGCCTCACGGACCTCCAAACATACACTGCTGTTGGACAGATCCGGCGGATCATCATGTGTTCAACATCCTAAGCAGTCTCAACGGACACCAGAAGGAGCCAGGCCGGTCCGGCCATGCGGTCTCTTTCAACCTTCGGCATTCCATCCGGACGTCAAGGAAGCCCAGCGTTTCCACTCCCCACTAGGAGAGGGGACAACTTCCACCGACGGACGGTCTCATGCTGGAGGGGTCCACCATCGGCAGCAGCGGGGAACAATGACCTCTGGAAGGTGGCACTCGGGTCGGCCGTACATCTGCTGACGTGGCCCGGGTCGGATCAGCGGCCCACTAGCACTGTAGGGCTAACGTCAGCACTAAGCCTCCCGCCCGTGTGCATCACACGCTTGCATTCTTGGCGCCAAAGTCAGCACGCCTATATAAACTCCATCAAAACACTGTTCACGGGACCTAACTGAACAGTTCTCTGGTATCTCTCCGACTCTCCTTCAGTTTACGGTTTCTTTTCTTTGATCGTTGCTGACTTAGCCATCGGAGGCCCCTCTCGGTCGCTGCCGACCGGTGGGCACTGACTTTTGTGATTGCAGGAGCCAAGCAGGTGATCCATCCTCTTATAGGTGACCGAGCACCCAGCCGAAGCACTCTCTCCCAGTCGTCCGGCCATCATCCGAAGGACCCACGGCATCCCCCCAGATTTTCAGTCACCACAATTGGCGATTCTGCTGGGGACACTTGGAGACTGCATGTAGACGGCGCATCCAACAACCGGGGCTCTGGCGCGGGGATCGTACTAGCCTCCCCTGGGGGAGTTATTCATGAAAGCGCTCTGACAATTGACTATCCGACCTCCAACAATGAGGCAGAATACGAAGCTCTGATCTCCGGACTTCGTCTTGCAACAGACATCGGGGTTGAGGACATTGTCGTCTTCAGCGACTCTCAATTGGTCGTCAATCAACTGACCGGAAAGTACGGCGCTCGGGACGACCGGATGTGCAAATATCTCAGTTCTGCCTTGGAAGAAGCAAAAAAGTTCAAAACCTTCCGGATTGAACAGATCTCCAGAGAACACAACTCCCACACCGACGCCCTAGCAAAGCTGGCCTCCACTTGCTTCATCACCGGCCAGCGATCAATCTTTTTCGGCATCATCTCTCACCCGAGTCATGAGTCTTCGGCGTTAGAGATAAACAACATATCTGAAGGGCCCAGCTGGATAGATGAAATTCTTGCCTTCCTCAAGTCAGATATACTGCCGGAGGATCGTCGTGAGGCCCATCGTATCCGCTGCAAGGCAGCAAACTTCTGGCTGTCTCCAACGGAGGCCCTCTATCGACGGTCCCGGACCGGCCCTTATCTGCTCTGTGTCCATCCAGCTCAGGCTCTGGTAATCCTCGAAGAGCTCCACTCCGGCAGTGGCGGATGTCACTCCGGTGGGCGGTCTCTAGCCCACCGAGCAATCACCCAAGGGTACTGGTGGCCAAAAATGCGCAAGAATGCTGAAGATTATGTCAGAGCATGCCACAGGTGCCAACTATTTGCTTCGGAAATCCACTGTCCGGCCGAGGATCTCCAGCCGATCACCAGCCCTTGGCCATTTGCCCAATGGGGCATTGACATCGTCGGCAAGCTCCCGATTGCTCCGGGCTGGTTCAAATTCATCATCACTGCAACAGACTACTTCACCAAGTGGGTTGTGGCCGAACCCCTCGTTACCATAACGGCTGCCGACGTCAAACGCTTCAGCTGGAAGAACATAATCTCACGGTTCGGCGTGCCATATGCCATAGTGTCGGACAACGGCACTCAGTTCGTCGGCGATCTCGTCTCAACCACATGCGAAGAGCTCGGCATCAGATTCTTCAACTCCATCCCTTATTATCCTCAATGCAACGGCCAGGCCGAAGCATCCAACAAGACCATTTCAGCTGGTCTCAAGAGAAGGCTGGAGTCAAAGAGGGGGAAATGGGAAGAGGAGCTCTCACATGTACTCTGGGCCTACCGGACCACTCCACGTCAGTCAACTGGCCAGACTTCGTACTCTTTGGCCTTCGGCATGGAGGCAGTCATCCCAATCCAGGCTGGGCTTCTAATTATCCGGACACAACACTTTGATCAGCTAACAAATGACT
>NMUG010013528.1:0-10081 GCA_002855965.1 Monotropa hypopitys
CAAACCCTAATTCTCACGCCACCAAACCAGTCACCTCTAATTCTCACGCCACCAACCCTAGCCACCGCCACCCGCCAAAACCCTAGCCACCGCCCTCGCCTGGCCTTTCCCGATCTCGCCAAGCCCTATCTCGATATTTTCCGACGTCGTCGGGCCTGTTTTGGCCCTGTCCCGACCATTTCCAGGTTCATCAACCCTCGCCTGGCCTTTTCTGACTTCGTTTGTCACTCCTGACATCGTCCGGCCTTTCCTCTCCTAATTGCGCCTCTTATGCTCTATGTTCCGTTGTGGCTCTTTTTCTGGTTATTGATTCTTCTGCAGCACATTTCCTTAGTTGACTCAGTGAGTCATCTCTTAGTTCTCGATGGTACCCTTTTAGAGTTGGTGTTTGGTTTTCTGGTAATACTATATGTTTGGTGGTTGGTTTGAGGTTTGGTCGCTCGTTGGTGACATTTTTTGGTAGATTGTTGTTGGTTCTCGTTTTTGGTAATACTATATGTCTGGTTTTCTGGTAATACTACAAGTGCGTAGGAGATGAATATGATAACCGAAAATCTAGCAACTGACTCTAACTCCTACTAATCCTACCCTTCAATCCCTACAATATAAACACTAGGAGGTAGGGGGGTCTGAGCAATATTCAACAAATAGGAAAATAATTCAACAAACAGTTGATGGAGTTAAACTTATTAAGAAATGGTTGAAAATATCCTAGGACAGACAGAAAAGCTATGCCGATAAAAGAAGACGTGCATTAAAATTTGATGTTGATGATTTGGTGTTTATCAGAGTTAGCCCTTGGAAATGTGTGATCCGATTCCAGGGAAAGAAGAAATTGGCTCCTAGATATATAGGACCATACAAAATTGTGGAAATATATTCCTTTACACGAAACTTGGTATATCGGTTAGCCTTACCAACGGAACTTGCTCGTTTACACGATGTGTTCCATGTATCTATGTTGAGAAAATATGTGGCCGATGAATCTCATGTTTTGCAAGATATTCCTTTGGAGATAAATTCAAATCTATTCTATGTTGAGGAACCAGTGAAAATCTTAGATCGATCGGTACGTATATTACGTACAAAAGAGATACCGGTGATTAAAGTGCTTTGGCGGAATCATTCAATTGAGGAAGCCACTTGGTAGACTGAAAAACATATGCACTAGCATTATCCACTTTTTATTTCAGGTAATCTTTAATTTCGAGGACGAAATTTCCTAAGGTGGTGAGGATTGTAAAACCCATCCTAGGAATTTCATTTTAATATAAATATATAAATGAATGGATGATGTGGAATTATAATTGGTTAAGTTAATCCTTTGGGAATTAGAAATAATTAAGTAGTGAACTAAACATAGCTTAGTCTAAATGGAAATAAGGAAGTTGGGAGTTAGCCTCTGGAATTTAGGCTGAGATAGGTGAAGATATGTGTAAGTCAATTAAGCTGAATTTCAGGATGGGAACAGTGGGCATTGGTGGAAAATAGAGAAGAGGGTCAAGTGTTCTTTTCTGGAAAATAAAGGAGGGTCAAGGACTCTACCGGAAAACCAAGAGAGAATTGAGAGGAAGGAACCAAGGCCATTTTCCGAAAATTGGAGATTGAACATAGTGTTGAATTACCGAAAAAAAGGAGATGACCTTGTGGCTGTTTTTTCGGGAAAATGGAAATTGGCCATGTTTTTTTCGAAAAAGTCAGTGGAAGGCCTTAATATAGGAATGACCTTTTACCGGAAATTTGATCCGACTTAGAATCTAGTTTTCTAGAAAAGGGAAGTGGTCAGTAGGAAATGTAGACTTGCTTTACCGGATAAGCAATGAGATGGAATTGTGCTTTTCAAGAAAATGAAGAATGAGCATTACGGGGAAAACAGACCGAATTCTGGGATTTCATGTCAGTCCAAAATAGGGGAATAGGTTAAAACGATGTCAGTCCACCGCAGCCATCATCGGACCCCATCGGACCTTCGTCGGTAACTGCAAATCACCGTCGATGTACTCGTTGCTGTTCTCGTCCATCACCAGATCGCCGCCGTCATCACGCAGACTTGTTTTCCAAGTCCGTTCAAATCTGTCGTCGACGTCCAAATCTGACATCGCCGCCCTCTCTCAGATTTTCGCCACCAGATCTGTTCAGATCTGCTCAGTTGCCATTGTCGTCACTGATCGCCGACTGCTTCAGTCGGGTTTTTCTTTGCTGAATCACTGTCATTGTTCATCTCCGTATCTTTGATTTTTTGTCAGATTTAAGGTTGGTTCAATATTCGGATCTGTTTCTGTTCTGAGTTTCTCTGATGCAGACTATTAATGCTCGTCTTCAGTTCGATGAGTGTGCCTATTGTCATAAGAAAGGCCACTGGAAGGAAAATTGTCCTAAAAAGGACATCAGGAATCATTCCAAACATTTTTGGGACCTTTTCGTGTTTCTACAGCTATAGCTAGCACATCTGAGAGCACTTCTGAAATAAATGACTATGTATAATATATGCTAACGATATATTATGAATATGGAAACGGAATATGAATAATATATGCTGAAGATATATTATTCATATTCTCACAGTGATGCCATTGGATAAGGACCAACTCCAACGTTCCTGACTTTGATGCCTAAACAGCCTTCAAGAAACTAACCCGCTTTCGCTTCCCAAAGATGCAACTCTCGCACAAGTCAAAATCTACAAATTTCAATCCCAAAAATTTCTCATTAGACAACAGCACCTTCATCCCTTTCTCACTTATGTGACCCAGCATGTGATGTCATAGATTTCCATCAACAGAAACATCTACAATTACAATTGTATCCCTGATACTCATCGACATATACAATTTCCATGTCTTGACTCCACGAGCCACAACCAAAGCTCCCTTGTGATCTTCCACCGACCACTGGTAAAAGTAATTACATGGCCATCCTCGTCGAGCTATCCCAATGAAATAAGGTTCCTTATCAAATTAGGAACGTGTTAAACTTTCCGCAGCAACCACCTAGACTCATTCGGCAGTCGGGTCCTCACATCTCCCAGACCCAATATATCCAAGGCCTCACCATCGACCAAGTACACCTTTCCAAAATTACCAGCAACATAGTTATCAATAAATTATCGATGCGCAATGGTATGAAATGGTGCCCTTTAGTCTAAAACCCAATCGATCGGGCAATCTACTGAAAGAAGCAAAGCACCAACTTTATCTGCAAAACTGTTCACAGCATTCCCGTTCTTCTGCTTTTTCGAATCTTTGCAGTTCTGCCTATAGTGTTCTGACTTACCATAGTTCTCAACATTCAATTTCCTTGGTCTCTGACTGCCATATCGCATCCTTACCATTGTCATTCCTCTATTGTGATCTATCCCTGTTTGAGTTTCCCGAATTTTTGTTAGTACTCCCTCTCTAAATTTAGTGCGTAAAGCCGCACCTGAACTAGAGCTATGAGACTCACAAGAATCTCGCATGCAAACCTCCTCGCTCAAAATCAAGTCTCTAGTATCATCATATTTCAACTTTCTTTTACCCACAAAATTACTAACAGCCATTCTTATTGATTCCCAACTATTTGGTAGAAAAGCCAAAACAATCAAAGCCCTAATCTCATCCTCAAAATCAAGAACTGAAGACAATTGAATCATAATAGTATTATTCTCATTAAGATGCTTAGTCACATGAGTACCTTCACCCATCGTGAGATTGAAAAGCTTTTGCATCAGATGTTAGTGATCGAGACAGCGTCAACCACACTATCCCCAACATCTTTTTGTCCAAGATATTCTAGTCTGTATACTTCGTGATATCGGGCTGTTCTCCGTCCAACGGTAGATTCGTACCTTTGTCATAGAGGTAATCCTCTATCTTCATCTTCCAGTACCAAAAATTTGTGTCATCTAACTTTTAGATTCCGGTTGCTTTTCCTACATCTTCTCCTGCCATTCCTCCTGCCCAATGTTCTAAAAGGCGTCAGGCGAGCGGAGGGTCTAGCGCCTAGGGGCCTAGGCGGTATTTTATTCATTCCTTCATTAAGAGATATAATATTTACTTAATACAATAATGAATAATGCATGCGAATTTTTTTATAACATCAAAGATGTCATATTTGGGACTTAAGTCTCTGTTTGGTTTGATTTGATTATCAAATACATGATATTACTTCTTAGTCGCGATGGACCACTACCGCCTACCTCCTAAGTGGTGCCTTTTAGAAGAGTGCTCCCACCGAACCTGGGTGCTATGATACTAACTGTTAGAAAATTAAACCAAACGCGGAACGATAAATCGCTCTTGGAGAAGATAAAAAGCAACAAACCAAGTAATCAAAAGAACAAAACAGAAGGCACATAGATTTTATGTGGTTTTGAGTCAAATAATAACTTGATCGTACATCCACAGGTTGTTGTAGGTGTTTCACTATGTAATCAAAAGAACAGGAGTACAAGAGATCGTTCATTAAACCCTTTTGGCTAAACCTAGCCTCCTCTATCACAATAGCTTTACCCAAACCCTAGAAGATTAAGCAAAATACACAAAACATAACCCTAAAACCGCAATAGCAGTTTTCGTATCGCGTGCCTCGGGGGCGCTCCAAGAGCGGAGTGGTATGTTCGCTAAATGTCTTAGCCAATTTTTTCCCTCTTTCTTCCTACGGACTTCTGGAGCCTCTAAGGCTTGATAAAGGCTTCCCATTGAACAAGTAGTCCATTTTCTGGTTAATAGATATCGGATGGACCAAATCCCACCTATTTGGAGAATATTTGAAAACTATAAAAAGCATCACTGTTTAAACCCTTAATCGCAGTTCAAAGCTTATTTTGATACAATGTGAATCCAAGAGTAGGATTGTGGAGCACAAGGATCAACTAGTCCTCTTGGACCTCTTCAGATCATGAGACTGGTGGAATCTTTAACGAGGGGGATGCTGCGATAGCAATGAAGTACGTCCTACATCGCACTTAAAATTTTTAACTTTAGCTAGGTTACTGGCTTGTCGTATGACACCCCACATAATTGGCTTGGCTTTAGAAAGAGGGAGAGAAAGTTTGCGGGAGAAGAGGGAGGCATCGACCAGAGGCCTGGTCTTCCAAAAAAGGGGTTGTGCTTTTCCGGAAATGCAAGAGCTGAGAGGTTGTGCATAGAGTTAGTGGAGAAACTAAAGATGGCTTTTCCGGTAAAGGGACCTTAGTTTTTCGGTAAAGCAGATGTGGGTTGTGTGGTTGGGCTAGGCAGCGGCCTTGGTTTTCCAGTAAATGATGGGCTATTTTCCGGAAATTCGTGGAGTAAAGTCTGAGGGTTTTCTGGGGGTAATTTTGGCAATTTGGTCCCGATTATAAATATCTCACTTAGGATTTTCTAAATCATTTCCTCACAGACGATTTATCTCTCACAGTCGCGACTCTCTCTCCAGGTGAGTTCCCTCTCTTTCCTCAACTTCTCTCTATTTCTTCTTCTAGTTCTTTTCTAAGCTCAAGGTTTCTTCTAAACTTGTAGCCCAAAGCCTTATCCACTTTCTCCCACCAATTTCAAGAGCAGGTTCGAAGCACTTTCTTCTAGGGTTTAATTTTTCTCCAAGTTTGAGGTAATTTTGTGTTGTGCTCTCCTTGGAGTGTGTTAATTTGTTTGTTGTGCTCTCCTTAGATATACTTTTTGGGTTATTAATGTAATAATTTTGTTATTAATTGCTTATTTATTCAAATTGCGACACCCCCGATGTAAATTCTTGGGTCCACCCTTGACGTCCCAAACATTATGAGTGACATTTTCCATAACTGCTATAATCACGATTGATTGAACAAGAAAATGGGGAGATAAAAAGAAAATAGTTCCAAAAAATCTGTAGTGCCAAATTGACGGTCGCAGAACTTACGCCTTCATAGTTAACTGGGGCTTTCTGAAGTTTAGGGTCTGAATCTATAATGTTCTCCAAGTGTTTCAGCACGGCCTCTCCATATTCCCGGAAGGACCTGAAATCACTAGTGTATTAAATCTTTACAACTACTAAGGCAATTTTCAGCCAACAATACCAAAATTTTGTATCATACCCTCCTTTAAGATCTGGATGGCTCTGATCAATCTTTAACCTCAGTTCAACAGCAACAGCAGGTTCCTTCAAACCCTCTACCAACTCAGTCAAAACCTTGCTGCCACCACCTACTCCCGAAGCTCTGGCAGATGCAAGCTTGTTCAAGAGCTTGACCTGCAAGTGGTGACAAATCAAAGAATAGAATGTTTGTTTGTTTGTTTTTTTTGTTTTTTTTGTGGGGGGGTGGGGGGGGGGAGAAAGTGTGTGTGAAGACATGGAAAGGTTAACACCGCACAATGGATAAATTTACATGCATTAGGGGGGAAATTTCTATGAATTTATGTTGCTTCTATTGCTTAATACTCTATTTGTTAAGTAAATATCACAACCAAGGATGCAATCAAAGCCTACCATAAGGTATGCACCATCATCGAGCCAGTGATTCTCCTTCAGAGCTCCATGACCACTGGTTTCAATAGCCAAGTGAGACTCCTCACCAACTGAATTCTGTAAAAATAGTTCTCGGTCTATGTAAAATCTAAAGGGAGATTATCTATCACAGAAATGATGCACAAAGAAAGAAAAATCAGTGTTTGGTTTTATCATTTAGTGTATGTCTATTATTTCCTTTTTAGTTAAATCCTCAACCCTTTATTCTGCCACAATCTCAAATAGGAACAAACAATGTTACAAGGGCCCCATGTGAAAAGGCAGGACTATACCAAGTTCTCACAACATGAGAACCATGGTGTGGCCAATTTTTAATATTACATTAGTCAGAGCCAGGGGATCAGTTTAGCACTACTTTTGCACTTATGCTTAAAAAAAACAAGAGATCTGAGAGGGAAATCAAATACAAGGAATGATGCACAACTACTTCCAACGCGGAAAATCAATTACCGCCTGTGTAATACCATCTTTAAAGAATCTCACCAACGAGCAAGTGCAAAATTCTATGCTTTACTTAAGACTTTCTTCCTAATTCCTGAATCCATCAACCTACCTTTGCTAAAAAAAACAAGAGATCTGAGAGGGAAATCAAATACAAGGAAAGGAATGATGCACAACTACTTCCAACGCAGAAAATCAACTACCGCTTGTGTAATACCATCTTTAAAGAATCTGCCCAACGAGCAAGTGCGAAATTCTATGCTTTACTTAAGACTTTCTTCCTAATTCCTGAATCCACCAACCTCGACCGGACCCCGAGATCTCGGATTCTTAACAGACAGAGACTGCCTCCACTTCCCTTAATTATCTTGTTGATGAACGTGCATCCTCACATACTGCACATTTGGACGTTAACATATAGCCCTTGACAGAGAAGAATGGCGAAAATGATTAGGATACAAGCCTTGATTTGGTTAGTGTATATTGCCCATTTGGAGCAAATAGCAAAAAAAAGGCAAAGAGATTTGACAAAGAAGAAGAACAAAGTATGAAGAAGTAACCGATCCTATGAGCTCATAAAATGCTTTGGCTTCCTTCCATGAATCCACAGACCATCCATTCTCATGCATTTTCCTTTGACCCATTGTATGTATGTTAAAAACAAAAAGAAAAGAGGAACTGAACATCTTTCCATGATAATACTTAGTATTGGAAAGGAAATAAATATATTGTAAATAAATTAGAATAAATTATGTAGATTGATTGATTGTAATTGATTAGGTAGATTGTAAAATATGTAGGTTGTATATTTTTCCTTTATTTCATTTCCTAAAATGATCATGTACAAGTCTATATATTATGCCTCCTTGAGAGAAGAATACATATCGAAAATCATTATCCAACATGGTATCAGAGCGAGTTATTTTATTCCAATTTTTTTTCTCGTTCTTAACTGAGTGTAATACTCAGAATTCTTTTTTTTTTCTTTCTCGTAACGTAAGGAAGCTGTATCACTTCATAACCCTAATCCCGCAACCCCGCCGCCACCCTTCATACAAACCCTAATCCTGCAACCCTCTTCTGCGCCTCCCCCTTCCCGTCGATCTCTGGCATCCCTCTTCTGCGCCTCCCTCTGGCAACTTGTTCTCCGACTTCCAGTCGATCTCTGGCAGCCCTCTTCCGCGCCTCCCTCTGGCAACTTGTTATCTGGCCATCGACCTCTTCCAGTCAATCTCTGGCCGACGACCCACTCTCTGGCGACTTGTTCTTCAGACATCGCCGCCTCTATCGTCACCTCTATCACCATCATCGCCAACAGCAACATCACCACCAAGACCAGCGGCGCTCTGATATGTTCTCGTAAACTCTATCGTCTCTCTCTCTCTCTCTCTCTAGATCGCTTCAGTGCCTCAGCCATCCTCGCTGATTGCATCAAAAAAAGAGGAAGATCTCTATTCTTGGTCTGCGTACTGACCCGCTCAAATCTGCCAAGGCCTGCCTGGATCTTTCCAGATCTTTCATCGGACGACCCTTGCTCTGTCCAGATCTGTCCGGATCGGCCCCAGTTCGCCCGGATATGTTGCCATCACCTCTGACTGCCGATCCTTACTGTGATTCCAGATCTGCCGATCCTTGCTGCTCCGATCTGTCGATCTGAAGTTACTGCCCAGATATTTGCCGATTCTTGCTTCGGCAACCCTTATTGGTATCAGCAACTTCTATTTTCTTGTTTTTTCTTTTATTATGGGTGATAATGATAAAAACGAAATGATCAATACATCGTGCAATAAGGATATGGTCAGAGATTATCGTCGGTCTCTTACCACAGTTAAGTTAAATGGGTCAAACTATCTTCCATGGTCTCGTGCTGTGTATATCTCTCTAAAAGCTAGTGGTGAAACTTCTTATATTACTGATGATCCATTCACTGACCCCAATTGGGCTCAAAATGATGCTCATATAATGACTTTACTGTGGAATAGCATTGAACCTGATATCTTTAATAACGTTGCTTGCCAAGAGACATCTAAAGCTATCTGGGATACTCTATGTGAGTTATATTTATCGGAACAGAATATCTCTCGTGTCTTTCAGGTTTATCAAAATATTTTCTCCCTTCAACAAGGAGATAAATCTGTCGATGAATACTTCTCAAATCTAAAGCGCATGTGGGATGAGTTAAATGTTTACCAGTCTCTTTCTTCAGATTTAAAAGCCCAGCAAAAAGACTTGCAAATTTTTGTCCGGATTAAATTCCGACCTTGCCCCCCTTGGTTCCCAAATCCTCTCTGGAAAAGAAGTTCCCACTGTTGGCGAGGCATTTGCTCGTGTTCGACGGGCTTCTCCCCGTACTCCTGGTTTAGAGCATCCAGCCCCATCTGCCCTGTTTGCCCTCATAGCCTCTGCTGCTTCTGGACATTCTGGTAATCGTAATCCCTCACACAGTCGTGATTGAGGTGGTCGTCGTGGAGGACGTGGGGGCCGTGGTAATTGTGGCGCCAAGAAGTGTACTCATTGTGGTGCAACCAACTATGATGTTGATTTTTGTTGGAATCTGCATGGTAATCCAGCTTGGGCTAATCAAGCTACTCTTGAGGGGGAGTCATCCACTCTTGCTCCTATTCAGATTACTATGTCCAAGACTGAGTATGATTCTCTGATTCAAAGAGCCACTGCATCTCCTACTTCTACTGCAACTCATGTCACCACAGGTAACACGTGTCTTCATTCATCTTCTCATAGCACTCCTTGGATTCTTGACTCTGGAGCATCTGATCATATGACGGGTAATTTGTCTCTTTTAACTAACGTTGTTATCCCTTCTGTTAAAACTTATGTTACTATTGCCGATAATACTAAAATTTTGGTTCAAGGCTTTGGCACATATCGTTCATCTGGTCTTATTTTCCCTTCTGTTCTATATTTGCCTCAATTTCCATTTAATCTTCTTTCTATTCATAAATTATCTCATACTCACCAATGCTCTATTTCTTTCTTTCCCTCTCAATGTAAATTTGTAAATTTCAGGATCTCAAGACGAAGGAGATGATTAGTGGGAGGTATAAGAAGAATGGTCTATATTACCTTCAGGAGCATCAACAGACATTCAGCCATTCCGCTCTACATTCCACTATTACACCTTATCAATGACACTGTCGTCTTGGGCACCCATCCTCAT
>NMUG010013529.1:0-10086 GCA_002855965.1 Monotropa hypopitys
TTTATGCTTGAATTTCATTATCAATCTCTTATGATTTTTTCTTAGAGGATAAGGAATATTGCTTTCAATGTTTGTATATCTTTCTATACATTTCTTAGACCATTGTATGCTCTTAGAATAAATTTAATTCTCATTTTGTCTTAAAATGTTTTTATAAATTACTTGGAAAATGTTTTCTCAATTAAGTCTTTTATCCTCTTCATTTTCCTAAGTATTTTTCCTTATACAAAATGTAGAAAACTAAATTACCTAAGAAAGGGATCTTGCCTCAATCGATTTGGACTTAAAACCTGCCCAGAACCTTAACATGTATGCAAACCGGTATACCGGGCGGTATGCTGGCCAGCATACCGGTCCCATACCGAATTTGTGCATTTTCGGACAGTAGCTTTTTTTCTTTGTTGATAACACATTTTTGGCCTAACTAGCATACCGACTGGTATACCGACCGGCATACCGGTCCCCTACCGGTGCCATACCGGCCATTGTAAAAATGTGCAGAATGTTGTTTTATGTTCCAATTATTTACCACAATGCCATCCAACGGATATAAATGGCTAGTTTCTCAATTGTGACTATATAAACACTTATTTGAGTCCTTAATACCATAAGAGAATGCCCCTACAAGTTTCATATTCATATCTCTCTAATATCTCTCTCAAATCTCTCTAAAAATCTCTCTCTTGTAAATCACTTGTATATCTTATTTCTAGTAGAGAGATTTTGTTTTTACTCTTTGTTTAGATTAGAGAGAGTTCACTACACTTACTTGTAAGATCATTTGTGAGCTTGAGCTTTATTTTTCTATAGAGGAAGGGCTTGTCTTCTTCAAAACAATCTTGTATTTTGGAGCTACACATTGAAGTCAAGCTTTGAAGGTTGAAGCTTGCAAGAAGATCAAGGAAGAATTCAAGTCCAAGCTTTGGAGAAGATTGGAGCTTGCAAGGTTGATAGCACCCGCAAGACTATCAAGGTTGGAGAGCACCCGTGAAGCATCTCAAGACAACGGTTCGTGAGCACCCGTGAAGCATCACAAGGTTGAGCTAGCCCGGTAAATAGTCCAAGGCATTTTGTAAGGTTTGATTACACCGATAAGGTAATTATTTACTTAGTGTAACCCTTATAAATTATAAGGGAAGTAGACGTACCTTAGGCCGTGGACAAGCCTAAGGGAACCACTATATTTCTTGGTGTTCCTTTTCTTACTCTTTGCCTTGCACTTTACTTTCTAGCTTTGTGATTATTTTAGTTTGCTGCCTTTTGATTGTTCTTACACCTTCTCTATATCAAAAGTATTTTTGAATCAACCTCTTGGAACCAAAATAATCCCGGAAACCTCAAACGTTGCCGTATTGCAACAACTTAGGTGTAACGGAAGGGTTTTGGCATTGGTTCCTTGACCTAGATTCCAATACCTTTTGATATATATCTTTTTAGCTCAAGTTCTTTATCTTGGAGAAGCTTTAAATTGGGCATAGTTTATTTCCACACTTGGCATTCAAGTATTTAACTTGATAATTTTTATTTGGCCATAAATTGTTAAAAGACCAATTCACCCCCCTCTTGGTTACCCATACGGACCAACACAAATGATACACTAGACATATATAGCATGATTCAACAATGATGTTATCTAGGATAAGCATATAAACAAGAGTATGTGATCAATTGAGCTCAAAAAATAAAACACAAACACAAACAAAAGCAAAACAAAACAAAAACAAAATAAACAAAAACAAAAAATAAACAAAAACTAAGGATGATCATACCAATTGCCTTGGGTTCTTACCAACACCTAAAGACTCATGATAGCGTATGTAGTGATCTCCTCTGAATGGTATGGTATAATAGTTGGATTTTCTTCTCCATGAGGTTCCTTTGCTATAAACATGTCTAATAGGCTTAGCGAAATACTTGTTAGCCATTTTATATGAGATAAGCAATAGTTACCAACCATTTTATTATTTCTAAAATTATATACCTTTGAGAATTTCCCATTTGAAGCATAAGGTATATGTTTATCATTGAAAGCATAATCCAACTTCCTTTTATAATAGTGATGAAAAGAATGATTCATACCTCGATTAATCTTACCATAAAATTCATTCTTATCATACTTTCCCAATGGAATCCCCTTGACATGGTTCTTTGAAAAGTGAGATGATCTCATCTCTTTACCAGTGAATTTCCTAGAACCGTCAATGTTGTTTCGAATAATATTTTTCACCATTTGAGAATCTATAAAACAACATTTTTCTTTTCGTACCCATTGCATTTTGGGTCCATCTTTGTTATCCTTTCTCATTCTATATTCAAATTTCTTATGTCGATTTTGGCCACAATAAAAACAAACAACTTATTGAGGTTCAATTTTCATGTATGATGCTTTTACTCTATAAGACATATGATTGTAAGATGCATCATTCATTTTGTATACTGTAAGCACGTGAATTTCTTTTCTTTAAAATCCCTTAAATTATCAACAAGTTTTATAACTTCATCATTTTTCATTCTCATTTCATTTTCCAACTTCATTTCATTTTTTTTCAATCTAGAATCTAATTGTCTAGATTTTTCTTTTTCAACATTAAGCTCATTTTTCATCTCTTCCAATTTAGCACTGAGCAATATAATCATATCATCTTTTTCATTAATACAATCATCAACAGTATTTGCCTTTTCTACCTTTTTCTTATCATCATTTTCTATCTTTTTAAGATGCAATTCTAAGGTGGAAACTTCTTCAATTAAAGCGCGTTTTTTCTCTCTAATTTCATTACTTAAGTCTTTTTGAAGAAGGGCAATTTTTTCGAACAAGGTGTCTTTTTCTAAGTTATTGACCCTAGCTTCTTTCTCATGATTAAACTTAAGTTCAGTAATTTCTTTTTCTAACACTTTCACTATTTTTCTTAACTCACAATTCTTAAGGCCGATTTTTATAGATTCTTCAAGTAGTTTTTTGAATGCAATATATATATCATTATTATGATTACTATTCGAATCAACACTAGTAAGACTAGAAGAATCAGATAGATATACCTGAGAGTTAGAGATGTCTAACGTTTTTTTACCCTTGATACTGTTGTTGCTTTTGATACTCCCCTTCTTGCTTGAGCATCTTTGTCCCATTTGGATCGTCTCCAGGTTGTTACGCCTTTGTCTTTAGAGTTCCAAACTCTGATACCAATTGATAGAAACCTAGAGGGGGTGAATATGTCTTTTGATTTTCTTGGCTTTTTAAATTCTTTTTAAGTGTAAACACAAACAAGTAAATTGGTAGATATATCAGGTGAGTAAAGTAAAGTAAAATAGGAGAGATAATAGTGAGAGAGATAGAGAGTTGTACACAAAGATTTTTATAGTGGTTTAGCAATTGCTTAATCCACTCTTCAGTGTGGTTCTTTTTGGGAGCACGCTGGTATCCACTATGTAATCATGACTGAAAGCTACCCAAGATCTTCAGAAGAGTTATTCATATGCTCACCAAAGGGAGCTAGAATTTTAAGAAGGTGAAAGGGTATTTCTGACGGTGTCGCCAATGAAGGGTGTCATCAGATTTGGAAAGCGAGAGAAGCTGAATCCCCGGTATATCGGTCCATTTGAAATTATTAAGAGGATTGGTCCACTTGCTTATCATTTGGCTGTAATGCCAGAATTAGCCAGCGTTCATGATGTCTTTCATATATCCATTCTTTGAAAGTATATAGCAGATCCAGCGCATGTTCTAAGTCAACCAACAATCGAGATTGAGAAGAATCTATCTTACGAGGAATGACCTGTGAAGATCCTTGATCAACAGGAGAAGAAGCTCCAAAATAAAGTCATTCCTTTGGTTAAGGTTTGGTTGGAGAACCAGTTAGGGAACGAGGCCACCTGGGAAAAAGAAGATGATATGCGCAGAACGTATCTGAAATTATTCGAATAAGGTAAGATTTCTTTCATAAGTTTCTATCATTTGCATTATTTTAAGTTTGGAGGCCAAACTTTTTTAAGGAGGGAAAGATGTGAAGTCCCGTCCCAGAAAATAGGATTTATATTAATTAAATAAAAGTTTATAATATCTTGGAGATGGTATATGAATAGAATTAAAGTCAATTTGAGCTTAGGTTTGAATAGAATTAAAGTTAGAGAGTTTTTTGTCCAGAAGTCCTGATCTGGATAAGTCTGGTCGGTAGAATAGGTGGTGGAGTGAAAGGCACCCCCTACAGCATGGTTACTCGGCAGGGGCATGGAAGTGTTAATCCGTTGCATTTAATGCAACCCAAACCTCCGGATTGCTATAAATATAACTCCATTCTCAGCATTCAAGTCCACACCAAACTCTTCTCTTGCATTCAAAGCTTTCTAGTGTGAGAAAGTCATCCCTCCAGAAATTTGAATGCTCGACACACTTAGCCAAATCCACAGTACACCTCTTTGACCAGCCTTAACCTCTCAGTAACCTTCAAAAGCCTCCAGACTATCTCACTTCCAAACCAAAAAGACCTACATTGTTCGGGCCAGCATTCCAAAACAGTGCTCAACTCGGCTATCTACTTAGAAGCCCAGAAACTCAATCCCCTGGCGTAGATAAATTCTAATCTTCTGGACACATTGCTAATGGTCTGGTATAACTTAATAAAATGTCCTGTCATCCCTTATGATTGTTAGACAAGTCTACTAAGGATATGCCCCACTAAAATCAGTTCGACAAGCCTTCCATTGGATCTACCTATATAACCGGAGCACCCCAGATCTTAGTATTCAGCTCGACAAGCCTCAGTATTACTTAGTCATCCCTTGGATAAAATGCTTATTGTTCGGCACTTGGCCAGACCAGTCCGTATTACCCATTAAACTATCTGGCTGAGCTTATTTCAGCTTGGCATGTATGACCAGACCCTTGTAAGGCACCTCTAACTTATTTCCAAAGTATTGTTGACCTCCTAGTGCCGGAGCACTTGTGCTCGGCAGAAGGAATTGTCCATTCTTGAGACCTGGAGCTCTCTGAGCTCGGCTGAGCATCTAACTGCTCGGGCAATTAGCCCCAGACCCTTGTGAGCTCAGTCTGATCTATTTTGACCAGTTTAAATGCCTAAAGCATTTTCCCCGCACTTCCAAAACCCAACAGAAGAATATGTTGGTTGTTTAGCAAATGACCAGTCTAGAAGAGTAGTTCCCGGACCAAGGCTGTTCGGCACTAATATGCCAGAGCTAGGCACTCACTATTATGAATAACCAGTAGGATCTCCGGCCCACTATACTGACTAGTAACCTTAAAGAGCTCGGCTAGTTCGGCTAGGACCTGTCTGGTCAACTTGGTCCGACAGCTCAGCTCGGTAGATGACCTTAGCAGTTCGGTAAGGCTTAGTAATTTGTCTTTTGTGATGATTATTGTAGATTTGAGGTTGTTAGAAGGAAATTCAGACAGAATTCGTACCAAGAAAGGTGAATCTCTACATGCCTTAATTACTTGTGCTTTCTGTACTTGTTCACCCCGTTTTTACAAAGTACTGTTATGGCTATTGAGCCCAAATCTTAATATATTAAGACTCTCTTAAAGAAAAGGGGAAGAGTATGTAAAACACTCTTTTATGTATGAACAGATAATATGGTAAAATATTTTATGTGATTATCGGCACGGACATAGCATGGTCACGGAATATGGTCATAAATGGATAAGAGCTCGTTGCTGGGGCCAGGGTCAGATGCCATGCAGACATGGATGAGCTATAAGGGTGGGACCAAACCAGATAGTCATTCAGGTGATATCACACTACTATGCATATTGTGGGGTAGTTCCTCCATGTTCTGGTACTGTGGAGGCTATTATTGATTGGCTTGATAGACTAGTGGACAGTCCGATATCACTAACTGAATACCTAGAGAAATTAATATGCACTTGTTGTAGGATTATGCATGAAAGATGCCTAAAATCTGATATGACCTGAAGAGTCAATAACAATACATTTTGAGGCTATTGAACCACTACTATTATGATTGCTAAATTGTTTTGTTTTGCAGGAATGATTGGTTGTCCATAAAACTAGTAAATTTGGCATATATTGTATTCACTCTAGCTTTTTAGCTTATGCGTTTTTCTAAAACCCTTTTCAGGATTTTAGGAGTAGTTTTGGGAGTTTGGTTTAGCTTTGGGATTTTTGATGTACTTTTTATCAGCCCCATTGAGGCTCTTTAAATGTATTTCCAGTTGTGATAAGAATGTGGGTATTAGTAGTTCATTCTCTGGGTATTTTTTACGCTTTCCGCTATTATCAAATCTAAATTTATTTAATGAATCCCTTAACTATTTAAATAGGGCCTTTCGCAATCTTGCTCGTTGGCTGGTCATAGCCCATGTGTGATTGAGTCGTGACAAAATACGTCTACATGCAATGAATGATAATGTTCAATAAATACAGTCTCGATGACCAGAATCATTTATTATCATTTCAGAGTCTCAATGACCAACTTTCTTTATTCCTTGTTCTCAACGTCTATAATGATTTTATTTGATTTCAATGTCCAAAGGATTCATAAGTGAAAACCCTATTCATGCTTATCTAAATCTCAAACAAGGAATAATTGCAGAATTAAACGATATGACAATGCATGTAATTAATGAATTCACCAATCACGTTTACCATGTTTATCCTTGATTTTCAAAAGCATCGGGTGTGGTGGCTTCCTTTTATGAAAACATTCTAACACAATTAGAAATGAAAATCCTGAAGTGTCCAACTTAATTTCATACTTTGAAATCTTATTAATAACTTTAAGGTTTGTTTTAATGTTTTCATAAACCTTTTTTATCCTTGATTAATCCTTATTCCCCTTAGATCCACTTAGGAATACCCTTTCAAAGTTAGGTTTTTCTCCCCTCTAACCGGTAGGGGACCAGTACTGGAGCAGTATATCACCCGGTATATCGGCCAATATGCCAGTTGTGAAGATCTTGGTGTAACACCTGTCTTAATTAAATTATATTAAACGAATTATTAGGGCGAATTCATATTTAGACTAAAATAAATGGTTGCATGTTTATTGATATTAACATGCATGTGGTGAAATGCTAGTTATAAAGGGTGTTAAATCATTTATGGTTTCCATGCGAGGAAATGGATGTGTTGCATTGTGAGGTATAGATTTGTTGGACTTGCATGATCGGCGAAAGTCCTTGGTGGTTTAGAGGTCGTCGAGTATGAAGATAGGACTTTCAATGTTAGAGATGATGTTGATGACTCTAGTGTATGGATTGTTTGGAAGTCTTAGGTGATATCCGGGAAAGTCGAAAATCATTGTGATGGAGTCCTTGGATATCTAGAATATGAAGTAATTGTATGAGGTGTATTGGTATGTGAAACCTAAACTTATTTGAGAAAGATGGTTATGTCGTCAAGGTGATTTGAGGTTAGATGTTAATTCCTCTTGAGAAGTTTAGAGGTGTTTTTGGTGGAGGTTTTAATGCATTTCGGTATTTAGATTGATGAGAAAGTGTTTGAGGTTGAGTTTGGGGTGTAAGGTAGTGAATAAGATCAAATCCGGGCATTTTCTGGGTTTCTCATCCGGACCAAGGTTGGGGGTCGTCCGGACGAGAGTGGCAAAGACTCGTTTTGTTCAGCATTAAATCTCATCCGTACTAGGAAAGTGGTCGTCCAGATGAGGGAGGGAGGAAACCAACTATTCGGTTTAGCAGTGGTTCGTCCGGACCAAGGGTCTTGGCCGTCCGGACGAGGCAGTTCGTCCGAATAAAGATTTGGCTCGTCTGGACGAAGGTGCCAGTTTTGTGCAGAAAATAAGGTCAAACTCGTATTTTTGCTCCCAATTCATTTTGAAACTTCCCTAATCTTGTATTAGGGTTAGAGCTTCGTTTTTGGCCTCCATTCCTAACATTTTTTCAAGAGAGAGAGGGGGAGAGGAGAGAGATCCTCTTGATTCCTTGGCGAATCAAAGTCCCGGGATCGATCCGAGACCGAATTTGGAATCCTCAAAGCCTAGAGATCATCCTACAAGGTATATTTTCTTCATTATCGTATTTTCGATTTTTGCGATTTCTTAGATCTTGTTGTAGATGGTAGGAGAGATTGTTTTTGGGTGGAATTGTCTTGTCTCGGTGGTGGAATTGCTCTTGGGGGTCTTATATCATGGGAGTATTGAGTATTGGAATCGAGTAGTCATGTAGATTTGGAAACTAAAATCGGGATGCTTATGTATGTTCGATTCATGGTGTGTTTGTCGTAAGTGGTGGTTGTTGTTGTTGTTTATGGAATTTTGGACATAGTCATGTAAGTGGCCTAGTGATGTCGTGGGTTCATTCATGTGTTGGGCATCTGTGGATGGTATGAGTGAAGGTTGCGTAGTGGGTTGGGGCATGTGGTAGAATATTGGTCTTAATCAATTAAATTTCTCGTATGCTCTATTGTTGTACCAACTCTGAATATTGTGGTTGGTATAGGTAATCTGGAACGGGGCTTCTAACGTTCTGAGGAGATAGCATCAGCGCAGTTCTTTCGGTAATTCGGTAAGCCTGATAGATATGATGTTTAGTGTTATATATATGCGAACATAGGCAGAATTCATTAGAAACGAATAAAATATTAAGGAATTGTGCATGCTTGAGATAAGATGGAATTCAATTAACACAAGGAAAAATATGGGCGTGTGTATGCGCCATGAGTGTTAAGTAAGGAAAATATTGGAAAACTCAAATAAGAAAGGACATGGTTGTGTGTGAGTCTTTGGCATGCAATATGATACTGATGCATGTGTGTGACATTTGCATTACCAGTCAAGAGAAATGGTCATCAACGTGTTATGGTGCGTGAATTTGCATAATATGATGCATGTATTTTTATATGATGTGGTTATGAATCCAAACGTTAATAAGTTGTGTTTTAATCTGCATAATAATAATATGCACGGTGGATGTATGGTGAACAATATGAGAATTGTAATCAAAAGCGAAATGAGTAGTGGTTAACTTACTCACTCACAGAGCCGGGCTTAATGCCAAATACTTTCAAAGCTGGGTAAATTTCCATTTTATTTAAGAGCTGGGCATAATGCCAAAATAATTACAAGAGCTGGGCGTATCACCATTTTTATTTAAAGAGCTGCGCTAGATGCCAAACCTTTTTCAAAAGCTGGGTTTGGTGCCATTTGATTCGGAGCTGGGCATAATGTCATTTTGTGCACAGTGTTGGACAATTATGCCATTTTTGGTGAAGTTATACTTGTGTTGAGTTGTAAAGGTGTAAACTGTAGAGGTTTAAATCCGAATTGATGTAAAGGTGTGAAAATGCTTGTGAACATGAACCATACGAGTATGAGAATACACTAATAGAAAATAAAATGCATTAAATAAATCGAAAGGTGATTCTTGCATTGATGCATATCCATAGAGGTATGGTTAAGCCCCATAATAGGGCTATATTGTGTAAGCATTGGTTGTATACCGTAGGAAAGTGTTCAATTGCTAATTTGCTTGTTAGTGTGCATAAAGGGTTTTAATGTAGTATATTAAATGGAAAGTGATAATTGCATGTGTAATGGTTTAGAAATTTTATAAATTAAATTTGAAGTCCGAAGATTATAAAAGATATCCGAAAATTTTAATTAATTTCCATATCTTCTTATTTTATCCTTCTATTCCATTTGATGGAATTCTTTTAAAATAAGATCGACAAGTTAGTGAATTAGACCTTCCCGAGACCCACATTTTATGATTGAAGATGTTTAGAAGGTTCGGGAATTGAAGTTGAAATGTTTATCGATGTTCGGGTGATCGACACGTTGTCCGGCAATCACCTATTTCAATTAAATCAAGGAAATTATTTTCCCCCTTCTCTGTCTATATCGAAATAGGGGTCCCCTCCCTCTTTCTGTCATTTTGATATATCGGGTCTTTGGTCCCCTCTCTTTAGTGTGTATTTCGATATACACTTGTGGTGTATATCGAAATACAACTAGTATGTTCTCCTTGCAATTAAGGTATTTCGATATAGGGCCCTTGCCCTCTTCTCTTCTATTTCGATATGTTTCCTTGGGGGAACATCTCTCTTAGATTTGCATATCGAAATGGGGATTGGACTTTGTAATGTATTTCGA
>NMUG010013530.1:0-10085 GCA_002855965.1 Monotropa hypopitys
GGGCGGCGACTAGGCAACGGGCAAAACGGATGGCAATCGACGGAGTTGGATTTTGCGGTTGGTTGAGGTGGTTGGGTGCATCGTCTGTGTATTTTGTTTCAGTAAGTTACTTCGAAATTTTAATTAAGTTGATTCATGGTAGATTGTTTGCTCTGGGTTGGGTTATTATATTTTTATTTGATTGATTGGATTTATTTAGTGAAGTTCTGAAGTCTTACATCTGATTTAAAATGGGTTCTCTTTTGGTCAGGAGTAAATCTTATGCAAACAAAGTTGTTTGTTTGAAGCAGGGGAAGGGTATTTATAAAATAGTGATTATACAAAACAAACAAATTGCAACATTAGAAGTATGGTAGATTCATTTATATGTTGAATAAATTGGAGAGAAATCAGAAGATGCATGTTCGATGATTGGATTTCAAGATTTATTTCTTTGAATTTATGGTTATTAAAAAGATCCTAGGTACTGAACTAGAAACCTTGATATTCCAATTTATCTATTTTTGGGACTGTGTGAGGAATCACTGGAGGGTATTTTTATAAATTTTCATGGGTGAGGGAGAGGGATAAATAAATAGGTCAACTGTGATGGAATTGTTTATGATCTGTAATTTGTTTGAGTGAGATGTAGTTAAAAATAAAGTATTTTATTACTGAATATTTTTAAGAGTTGTGGAAGAAAACACCATAAGATATTGAAGAAAAAGCTAATAAAAATTGTATATTAAATTAAAAATATTAATGAGATATTGAAATTTTGGGGGGAAAAAGGGGAAGAAATGAACACATATGTATGTATGCGAGAGTTGTGGAATTTTCAATAGTATTCATATGCATGCGTATATTAGATTTATTATTTTTCTAGTGATTATTTTTCTATCGTCGATTTTCTAAAATAGCCCTTTTTGGCTATTGCTAGGTTTTGAGATGGCCGTCAGCGTCTTCGGTACTGGGATAGGACAAGCGGTTTCTTTAGGAGAGATCGTCAGCTTAGCGGGTTTTTTTGGTGTCAGGTGAGTACTTTGTGAATTTCATAATTTAGAGCCCTTTTTAATCTATATATATATATATGTGTGGAACAGGTGGTTCCATGGATCAATATGCACAGGTGGTGCAATACATATGGTGATATTATATATATATATATATATATATATATATATTTGCACCTGGAGAGGGTGCAAGTCCTTATCACTGGGACTGGAGTAGTGGCCCCTGGATCATTTCTTGTGCCTATCCAAGAATGTACCGAGGGTATTAGATCTGACTTAAACGGGTGGTCACCGGACTTAATGACCTTTCACTATTATGGCTCACTGGTGTGGTGTGTTGTGTGTTGTGTTGTGTGTTCTGGTGTGGTGTGCGTTCTGGTGGTGTGATATGTGTTCTGGTGTTGTGTGGTGTGGTGTGCATTCTGGTGTGGTGTGGTGTGGTGTGTGTTTTGGTATGGTGTGGTGTGTGTTTTGGTATATTGTGGTGTGTGTTTTGTTGTGGTGTGGTGTGTGTACTAGTGTGGTGTGGTGTGTGTTCTGGTGTAGTGTGTGTTTGGTATAGGTGTGGTGTAAGTTCTGGTGTGGTGTGTGTTCAGGTGAGGTGAGGTGATAATTTGGTGTTTTCACTTGTTTTCTGGGTGAATTATCTAAAAGATTTTCAAATGAATTTTAATAGATAAAAAGGGTGTAGTAGGATTTTAAAAGATGTTGTGTGAGTTGTGGGTGTTTTTAAAAGAGATTTTCAAAAAGATGTGTGAGTTCAAATGGGTGTTTTACATAAAGGAGTGGTTTTTTTAAAAGGTGTGTGTTGGCATGGGTGTATATTTTGAAAGATAAAAGTGATCCTTAGTTACTTTACTCTCTCTTTTTTATGTTTTTCATTTGAGTATTCACCAACTTTCCCTAGCTGATCCTTCTTTTTTCCTTTCAGGTGATCAGTGTTTCAGTTCAGTTAAAGTCCACCAGTCCAGCAATTGAGCAGTTGAGGTGCAGGAGTAACTGGTGTGAGGAGTTGGTGTTTCAGTAAATCGTTCAGGTATATTTTAATATATTTTAAGAGTTTTCTATTTATTTGAGTCTGTATTATCATATCAGAGTGAGTAGTAGGTGTTGGGTGTGTGAGTTAGGAGAGGTATTCAGTTTCTTTTCAGTTCAGTTGTTTCTTTTTAGTTCTTGTTGAGAGTGGTGGTTGATTGCCATGTGTCCGTCTCTGGATGGCTGCCTCTATGGTCGTCCGGGGTGGAGCGTGACAGATTATCTCTACCAGGCGGTAGTGCCTGACCCTCTACTTTTGTAGGACTTGTTCCCTTGATTGAGAGTGGCTGCGGGATTCTACACAGGACTTGAGGCTAGGATGAACTGTAGACGATAGAGTGCATTTCTTTTACTGTACAATGCTTCTTTTCTTTTCTGTTGGCCACCTTGTACATGATTAATTTATAAAATCCTATTTTGGCCTTTTTCTTTTAGTTGGGGCATTGTTGTACAGGGTTGTGTTATAAAACCCTATTCACCTCTTTTATTTGTACCAGAGTAGCGCATGCATGTGATGTAATAATTATTGTGGTGAGTAGCGTAGCATAGTTGGTAGTATTTTTGTAACACCCTTGAAATTTGAAACCATATTTTTTTTAAAGGATAAAATAGAGATATTAGAGCACATGCATTAAAAGTCTAAACCATAAATGTTACCATTCCCACAAAACATTCAAATGATCCACACAGTCATACATCACATGAGTTTAGAAATAAATGCATAACCGGGCGTTAATATTACAAACCAAAAGAAATGCCAAAAGAAAAGAAATAACAAGTCCACCCATGGGACCTATGCTCCAATGCTCTTCCAAAATATGCTTGAATCCACCAAGCTATGCCATTGGCTCTTTCCCTAAAAAGAAGAGGGTTAGGCCACGCCTAGTAGAAAAATCCCAAACAAGAGTTTATATGATTGAATACACAAAAGTAAGGAGAACGCATGCATAGGAGTTAGGCATATTATCAACATGTGATCCCTAGCAAAAGATAGTCATTTTCCCAAGATTTTCCATGTGTAAATCATTTTCAATTTCATCTTTCAACAACGTTCCAAATCTTAGGATTTTGTCAAGATAAGTGAGGTTTCGGCTAATTCCGCGCTAGCCGCTCGTCAACAGGCTAACCGACAAATTCCTCGTATTCCCCGACTCGACGGGAAGGGCCAGAAAACCCTCTATTGTGCAATGTCGTGAGTGCTCGCACTAGCCACTCAAGGTAATCCCGGCTATTCGATAATTTAGCCAACTCAATTTCCCACAATCGTTCATTTGTGATTTCATTCCATGACATATAGGTTCCCGCATATCAAAATGAATCATATTCAGTGAATTGCATAAATTTAGGTTCCAATCACGTTTTCCCCAAATTTCTATACGTAGTCAAAATCCAGGTTTCCCACAAAATTGGGGCTTTTGATTTTAAAGCAAGGGTAAGTAAAATTAAAGTGTCAAGGAACCTAATTAACATGTCAATCGATTGATTCCAACAAGAATTGAACCACAAATCAAACATACTTAACCCTACACTAACGTTGACCCTACTTACACAAAATTAAATGGATTTTGAGGTGTATAACAAAGACATAAAGCTACAAGTTTGGAATCCTCTACCTTAGGAAGAAGATGATTATAACCTTGATTTGAAGCTCAACTCAACCCCACGAACTAGAACCACCACCTTGAAGCCCTTGCCACCCTCTTCAAGGTTAATGAAGAGCAATTTCTCCAAAACCCACTTGAGAATGGATTTAGATTAGAGAGAAAATTGAGGTTAGAGAGAGATAGGGTTTAGGGAGGTAGAGAGAGTATTTCAGTGCAAATGGTAGGGATTTCGGACACACTTTGATATATAAAGCCCCAGTAAAATACCCAAACTACCCCTTTTAAAATCTGCAGAAAACAGAAAATCTGAATGCGGCGACCAGTCGACGCCATCTGGTGTACCGGTCGGCAAGAAGAAATTCGAATTTCGCACAACTCTCTGGAATTCCGCGACCGATCGATGACATATGGTGTACTGGTCGGAAAGAAGAAAATCGAATTTACCAAAACTCACTGGAATGCCACGACCGGTCGACGATATATGGTGTACCGGTCGTGGAGAAGAAAAAGATGATTTTCTAAAATTTGTTTCTCCGAGCACACTTCCGACAAGGTTTCGACGATATTCTAATTATCTAAGCGTGTAGAATTTCTAAATTATCTCATGGACTATTATAAGATAATTTAAAGTGTATTTGTGATTTATATAAAATTTTTGGAGTGTGACAAACTCCCTCTCTTATAAGAATTTCGTCCTCGAAATTCATTAAAACGAAGAAATGATAGAAAAGAATTGAAACGTTTACCTCACTCGAAAACTACAGGATATTTCTCCATCATCTCGTCGCGTCTCTCCCAAGTCGCTTCTTCCAAACCGTGGTTCTTCCAAAGGACTTTCACCAATACAATCGATTTCCCGTGCAAGGTCTTCTCTAACGTATCTAAAATACGAATCAGTTGTTCCTCGTACGACACGTCGGCCTCCAACGCTAAAGTAGACCAATCCAAGACGTGTAACGGATCGGGTTCATATTTACGGAGCATGGAAACATGAAAGACGTCATGAATGTTTGAAAGAGAGTACGACAATGCAAGACGATACGCTACCTCTCCGACTTTCTCAATGATGTCGAATGGCCCGATAAATCGCGGCGCTAGCTTCCCTTTCTTTCCGAAGCGAGATGTCCCTCAGCGAGGAGACACCTTCAAGAACACATGATCTCCCACATCGAATGACAACGGTCGGCGACGATTGTCGGCATAACTTTTATAACGGCTTTGAGAGGCTAATAATCTTTGGCGAATCTTCTTCACCTGCTCGGTAATTTGTTGCACACTCTCCGGCCCCAACAGGGTAGAATCTCCCACTTCGGTCCAACATACGGGCGAACGGCACAGATGACCATACAAGGCTTCAAACGGTGCCATCCTGATACTAGAATGGTAACTATTATTATATGCGAACACTATCAACGGCAAGCACGTCCACCAACTATCAAGGTAGTCCAAAACACAAGCACGAAGCATGTCCTCCAAGGTTTGAATGGTGCGCTCCGATTGCCCATCGGTTTGTGGGTGAAAAGCTGTACTGAACTGCAACTCGGTACCGTACACTTTCTGTAGACTCTTCCAGAAACGAGATGTAAAACACGGATCACGATCGGATACGATAGTTAACGGCGTACCATGAAGGCGAATGATTTCCCGAATGTAAAGACGGCCTAGAGAATCCACTAACTGTGATACACGGACCAGTAGAAAATGAGCAGATTTGGTCAATATATCAACGATGACCCAAATCGAATCCTTCCCCTCTTGCGAACGCGGCAAACCCGAAACAAAGTCCATAGTGACACGACCCCACTTCCATTCTGGAATTGGTAATGGATACAACAAACCCGCTGGCCTCTGGTGTTCGGCCTTAACTTGCTGACAAGTCAAGCACCTCATCACGAACATAGCAATATCTTTCCTTATACCCGGCCACCAAAATAGTCTACGAGCGGCATGATACATCTTGTCGCCACCCGGATGCACTGAAAAAGGCGAATGGTGAAACTCATGAAGAATTTCCTGTCGGCTCTGCAACGGTATAAGAAGCCTTCCTTTGAATCGAACACTACCATCCTCGAAAATAGCCCAACCAACGGGTGCCTCATTGCACGAACATCTGGACTGAAGCCTCAATGATTCATCATCGGTTGTTTGCGCATCGATAACACGTCGAGATAAATCGGAATGAATGGTCAAGTTACACAAAGTAGAACCACTAGCAACATCCTCGGCATGTAGAACAAAGTCTCCCAAGCCCGAAACACTCTTCCAATCGCGAATGGCCAAGTGAGCTAGGTGACACGGATGACGACTCAAGGCATCGGCAATGACATTTGCTTTCCCCGGGTGATATTGGAGCTCAAAATCGTAGTCTTCAAGGTGTTCCATCCATCGACGTTGCCTTAGATTCAACTCTTTTTGCGTGAATAGGTATTTGAGACTTTTATGATCGGAAAAGACTTCAAAATTTTCGCCGTACAAATAATTTCTCCAACTCTTCAATGCGAAAATGATAGCGGCAAGCTCCAAATCGTGAGTAGGATAGTTTCTCTCATGCGTTTTTAGTTGCCTTGAACCATAAGCGACGACTTTACCTTCTTGCATCAAGACACAACCCAAGCCTTCACGCGATGCATCACAATAAACGGAATAACTAACTCCCCTTTCCGACACGATCAAGATAGGCGAAGAAGTCAATCGGCCCTTTAACTCTTCAAAAGTGGTTTCACAAGCATCGTCCCAAACGAAACGAATGTCCTTCCTCGTCAAACGAGTCAAAGGAGTGGCAATACGCGAAAAGTCAAGAACAAATCGATGGTAATAACCGGCAAGCCCCAAGAAACTCCGAACTTCGAACACGTTCGTTGGCCTTGGCCACGAGATAACGGCATCAATCTTCGATGGATCAACAGAAACTCCTTCCTGGGACACGACATGACCCAAGAACTTCACTTCAGACAACCAAAACTCGCATTTACTCAACTTCGCATACAATCGATGCTCCCTCAATAACTCGAGAACAATACGGAGATGTTCACCATGCTCCTCGGAAGTGGCAGAATAGACTAAGATGTCATCCACAAATACGACAACGAATTGATCGAGATAAGGACGAAAGATACGGTTCATCAGATCCATAAAGGTAGCTAGCGCATTGGTTAGCCCAAATGGCATAACCACGAACTCGAAATGTCCATAACGAGTACGGAAAGCGGTCTTCGGAATATCTTCCTAACGAATAAGTACTTGGTGATAACCGGATCACAAATCGATTTTGGAAAAGCAAATCAAACCCCTCAACTGGTCGAAAAGATCATCTATTCTTGGCATAGGGTAGCGATTCTTGATAGTGAGACGATTTAACTTCCTATAGTCGATACACAAACGAAGCGTTCCATCTTTCTTTTTGGCGAATAAAGCAGGCGCTCCCCAAGGAGAGGAACTCGGACGAATAAAGCCCAACTCGAACAACTCCTCTATCTGGGACTTCAACTCCCTCAACTCAGCTGGTGCAAATCTATATGGAGGAACGGATATAGGTGAGGATCCTAGATGAAGATCGATAGAAAACTCGACATCTCTAACAAGAGGTAAACCTGGTAACTCTTCAGGAAAGACGTCCTAAAAGTCACTAACTACGAATGGTAACTCAACACGGCCCAAAACATCGTCGTCTAGCGCTAAGCTAGCAAGAAAACAGTGGATAAACGAAGACTCCCTCGGGTCAAGTAAAGAGGAAACAATGGATTCTCGACGATCTCCCATGAAGTAGAAATATTCTCCGTCGGCATCACGGATAAGAACTCGACGATGAAAGCAATTAATGGTGGCATGATGAGACGACAACCAATCCATGCCCAAGATGAGATCAAAACCAACCATATCAAGAACAATGAAATCAAAAGTGAATCGTCGGTCTGCGATGGTCATCTCACACTGACGACAAATGTAGCTCAACGGAATGCGGCCTCCTACCTGTGACTCGACTACAAGAGGAGGATCGAACACCTCCAACTCTAGACCCAAAGCTGAAGCAAAAGAAAATGCCAGAAAAGAATGCGATGCGCCAGAATCTATAAGAACAGATGCCCAAGAATGATAGACAAGGACCATACCATGCAAAACCGAAGTCTCTGGGACCTCTGTGGCAACAGGCTGCTCCACTGCAGGAACTGCATAAACTCTGCCCTGCGTCATCTGAGTCTGACTTGCCCCACTGCGCTGACCAGAAGACTGCCCTGGTCCAGATGAGCCTCTCCTCACAAACCTGGAACCCTGACTGGAAGGTACAAGAGCTCGCTGAAACTGCTGTTGCTGCTGCTGAGTCTGGCGGAACTGCTGAACTGACCCTGCGCTCGTTCCCTTTTGTGAGACATGCCTTGGAGATGTGGCCTGGCTGACCGCACTCAAAGCAAGACAGCTGGGGACAGTCGGCGCGAAGATGTCCTGGTTGGTTGAACTTGTAACACACGATCTCTGCGCAATAAGACATACCCTGACGATTTCCCTGCAGTTGTGATTTCTGACCTCGCTGAAAATGAGAAGGTTCACGCGACTGCTTTCTCCCGAAACTGCCTGAAGAACTGCTCGACCCCGAAAACTGCCTTCTAGGCTCCCAAATCCTTGCATCTTTGACCGGCTCCATCTTTGACTCAATCAACCTGGCGCACTCCACCAAGTCTGCGTAAATCCGGATACGATGACCCACCACCAAACGCTGAATGTTCGAATGTAAGCCCCTCTCAAACCGCTTGCATTTCTTCTCCTCAGTGTTCACCCAATCATGGGCAAACCTCGCTAATGATTGAAACTTCGTGGCATACTGATTTACCGTCATCTGACCCTTCTCTAGCTTCTCAAATTTCTCACGCAACTTGTCACGAAAGGACTCCGAAAAGTACTGACTCTCAAAAGATGACTCGAAGTCGTCCCAAGACATACCGACAAGAGGATCAACAATGACTTGAGGGTTAGCCACTCCAAGCACTCGCATAGCGTCACGTCTGCCATCCACCAAGGTAGACCACCATTCACTGGCCTCGCCAATGAGCTGAAAGGACGCAAGAGAAATTTTGATCTTGTGGTCGCCAATCTCTAACATCTCGAAAATTTTCTTCACTTCTGTTAGCCAATGATTTGCTTCGATCGGTTCCACTTCGCCATTGAACTTTGGAGGGTCCATGCGGCGAAATTCGCGAAGTGCATCAGAAAGACGATTTCCAGCTTGATCCCTAGCTACCGAAACTCCTCTACTAGCCTTAACTACCGCCGTAGCAATCTCGCGGATAAATTGACCTGCATTGGCCAGTCCTCCGGGGATAGCCCCTTCGGCCTGACCCACATCGGGAAACTCCTCGGCTGCCCATTCACCTCCTCACTGTTGGCATCAGGAATTTCCATCCCATGACTCCCACGACCCCTAACTCCTGCACGACGTCCAGCCATTTCTACGAAACAATACAAGTGACAATCATCAAAGAAGGGAATTGAATGAACACATCAACGACAAGGAAAGTACCAGATACCACGCAAGAGCAAAGGCGAACTTAACAAGGACTTGACCTAAGAATACTCAACTGATACTTTACTTGGAATTTAATAAGTAATGACGTTCTTTTTGTACCACACACACACCCTTTTCAAAAATTCTCAAAACAGTTCATCGGATACACGTTCGATATTATGCCTCAACGTCATGCCATGCACACACAAACAATCATATGGAATGCGGATTTTTAACCCAAACCCGATGCGCCAATGTAGGACTAGGTGTCCTTTCCCAATGTCCTAACTTTTCGCAACCAATTTTGCTCTGATACCAACTGTAACACCCTTGAAATTTGAAACCATATTTTTTTTTGAAAGGATAAAATAGAGATATTAGAGCACATGCATTAAAAGTCTAAACCATAAATGTTACTGAGGTGGTGGGTTTTTCCTTCACCTGTCGGATCCGAGCGTCCAGAGAGGTGGATGCCGCAATGACCTAGCTGCACAAGGAACAAACGTTAGGCTACCGGCCGGAGCTGCCGGTAGGCCCTCCGATGGCAAAGTCAGGCGAGGTCTAGAGAGAGAAAGTGAATGGACAAAGTGGGAGCTAGAATCGCTTACCTCTCCCTCAATCCTTGCCTTGTACGAAACACAAGAAAGATGCTCGCTGTAGTCGAGGGCATGCCTGAGCATGGCCGACGTGACCGTCCTTCGGAGAGGCGCCTGAGCGGGGCCTGAGCTTGGCCGACGTGACCGTCCTCTACGAAACGGCGCCTGAGCGGGGCCTGAGCATGGCTGACGTGACCGTCCTCTACGGAACGGCGCCTGAGCGGGCCTGAGCATGGCCGACATGACCGTCCTTCGGAGCGGCGTCTGAGCGGGCCTGAGCATGGCCAACGTGACCGTCCTTCGGAGCGGCGTCTGAGCGGGCCTGAGCATGGCCGATGTGACCGCCCTCTACGGAACGGCG
>NMUG010013531.1:0-10085 GCA_002855965.1 Monotropa hypopitys
AAGTTATTTTTAAAAAAACAAATTTTTTTATAAAATTGATTTTATTAGAAAATAATTGTATTAAAATAAATTTTTAATATTGACGTCAAGACACAACTGAAGTGGATCCCCGTATCTTGGAGACCCACATAAATAACCTGAGCCAGTGATAAATTTGAAAATATTTTTTAAACGATCCTGTAAAAAATTAGCTCATTTGATAAGTGTAAGTGTTTAATCTAAAATAATTCAGAAGTTAATTCTAAAACTTATAAATGAAATACTAATTACTAGATGAAAAACTTAGAATTATGCGATCACGTTGTTTTTTATAGAGACACTTAATTTATTTAGAATTTTATCAATGGTTCAGATTATTCACACGGGACTCTAAAGTAAGGGTAAAAAAATAATTTAGACTGTTGGATGAAATCAATTCTGGAAATTGGAGAAAAGGTACGACGTGGCAAATGTGGGATCCCATACTTTCTTGTTTTGTATTATAGACTAGCAATTGCTAGCGCCGATGGTACAACGCAACACATTTTAAACACAAATATATCTTGGTTTATCCTAAAAATCTTAGTCTTTTAATATCCCTTACATATTCTTGAATTCGAGCCGTGTTAAAAAATTGTAAACTCGATACTGGCTCAAATATACTATTTGTCATGCCTTGTCCTAATAAACATTTAAAATAAACAAATATTGAATGACAATCATGACAAAGAAACCTCAACAAATCACAAAACAGACTAATAATCTCAAGATCTTCAACATAATACATCTCACCTCTTACACAAGATTCCAAAAATAGAAATACTACAAAGCATAATCAGCTACAACTCCGACAAGATACTCAACACATCGGAAGACTAACAACTTTAAAAATACAACTTGCTATAACTGTAACAAGTACCAACTAAAGAGCTAGAAGGACTACCAAAACTCAATATTAACCACAAGGAACTAATGAAATCCCAACAAGGCTAAAAGCACTACAAAATACCACAAGGCTAAACATAAACTAGTCCTCAAGACCACCTACTAGAAGCACTTTCAGTACCGGCTAAACCAAACTATAATCATCCAAGATGACCGTAGTGGACCTGAACTCAAAAGTCTCATCAATCTGGATTTCCGAGCAAAATAAAAAGGAAACAAAACACAGCAAGGAAATCCATGAATTTGTTAGATATGAATGTTTAAGCATATGACTAACAAAGTGATTATAGATACAAAATAAAAACTAAACTAAACAAAGAGAAAGCTGTTATAAGCTCCTAAAATGACAATGTACATGTTCTTTACCCACTTCACTAACATGCATATTCTTGCCTTATTACATCCCTAGGATTCCATATTAGTCCATTTAATACATAGACATTCATATTATTTCACTTTTCACCTTTCAATTGTGAAAAATAGTTAAACATCCAGTTTTACTCTTTTCAAAAGATTGAACTTCCCTATACTAGTCTAATGTGTCAAAGACAACCACGTGCCACGCAAACATGCAAGGTCCATAGAGCGCGTCATGCCCACAATTCTCCTATATTAAACGTCTATCGTCTCACCGAGATTTGCATAGCTATCAACAATACCTATCAATTTAGTGTAAAATTGATTGAAAGTCTCATTCTCTTGCATTATGATAATCTAGAATTCTATAGTAAGCCTTTGAAGCTTTGATTGCTTGACAACATCCGTATATTCATGGTAAGTCATGAGAATATCACATGTTTCTTTGATTATCTCATAGTTTACGATTTTTTTGTTCCCGTTAGAATCAATAGCTGAAAATAAAATCTCAAAAGCACGATTATTAAATTGTAAATCCTCTTTTTCAACATTCAAGTATTCAGATATAGGTTTGCTAATAATATCAGAATTAGTTTTTTTAACAAGAAACTTATAGCCATTAATACATGAGTCCCATATATTTTCATCAAAGCTCTCATAATAGCTCTTACACTAGATTTCCAATAATCGTAATTATCAGCTTCTAAAATAGGAACATTCCTATGTAGATGATTCATGTTTAATGCAACAAAGGATTTACTCAAGTTTTTTAAACCTCAAAATAATAAGTGCCCCGCTCTAATACAAATTAAAAATGCTTCGGGGGAGGGATTGTGACGTCACAATAATCTAATTTTTATCGCTTTCCTATTACTGATTATTAATTAATTTGCTAATTAATTAATTAAACTATGCATGCATGAGGAATAATGAGAACGTTAATCAAACTTCATAACACCAGGATATACGTGGAAATCCACAAAGCAGGGTAAAACAACAGAAAGGAATCAAACATTATAAACTCTGACTTACAGGGCCAGCGGTTACAAGACAATCCACGACAGTAAGACTCCACCTACGCACCTCTAAGTTACTCTTGCCGAATCCACTTGCACTGCTTTAATACTTGATCGACATTGCCAAGAATCCATGCACCGTCTGGTTGAACCTGTTGAATGCTTGAAGGATTGATGTTCCTTTGAACAATAAACTCCCTTTGAAGTGATGAAGAACTAATGCAGATGGTATAGCTGATGAGTATTTAAGAGAAGCTGGACCCATGATACGTAATGCCGCACTCAAAGCACGTGGCAAAAACACTTCCCGAGATGAATGTTTCAGCTCGGCTATTTAGATCGCTGCCCGTTCTCCTCCACTCGTAAGCTCGGAAAAGCAACATTTTGGGAACCCATGTAACACTCCCAAAAATTGAGATATATATATTTTTTTGAATTAAACATTGGGAAGTGTTAAATAGGTAAGAGTTTCCAAATAAAAAGGGGTAAAGTACTATCTACCACACAAACACACACTACTCAATACACTATTATTATATGAACGCATGCGCTACTCTGATACAAATAAAAAGAGGCGAATAGGGTTTTATAATATAACTCTGTACAACAATGCCCCAACTAAAAGAAAAGGCCAAAATAAGATTTCATAAATTAATCCCGTACAAGGTGGCCAACAGAAAATAAAAGAAGTGAAGTACAACAAAAGAAGAGCAACCTATCACTAGAGCCCAGTCCAGTCTCGAGTCCTGCGAAGGATCCAGCGGTTCCAAGTAAAAGGGGACAAGTCCTACAAAAGTAGAGGGTCAGTCATGACCGCCTGATAGAGATAATCCATCTCCTACCGTCTATAATATTGGGGTGCAAGTGAGTGATGGTGCAAGGAGTGTAATGTGACATATGCAATGGATCTCATATTTAAAAATAGTTATTCTCTTTCAAATATTTGATTGTCGACTCACAGCAAGGTAAAAGCAGTAAAACTAGTGTCTGACCAAGACTCGAGAAAGAGAAGTAAAAGTATCCAACGTCTACTAAAGGTTGCCTAGACAAGGCCAAGCGGGAATCGTGTCAAGTGTCGAATCTACACAAGTAAAAGACTCATTTTCTGTTATAAAAATGTATTCCGATTCCCGTTTATTTTTTCAAGATTCACTTTCATTCCACACCTTATAGAAATAAGAACAATCACCAAATAGTATTGAGTTTCGGCGAGTTCCGTCATTAGGGGCTCGTCAACCTCTAAACGTAAAGTTCCTAGTGATTCCCCGGCACACCGGGAGGGACCAGTCAAACCCCCATTGCGCAATGTCGTAGGTGCTCAAAGTAGCCACCCAAGGTATCCACACTACCCGCATAAATATAGCCAACTCAGATTCCTCGTATAGAGTAGATAGTGTCACATTTACTTTCATTCCGTCACAACCTAGGGAAAATATCCTACTAGTCGACGTGTCATCCCACTATGTGACTTTCCTTCCATTGTTTCCAAAACATTTCTGTTTTATTCCCAAAACATGTCGTTCGTTCACGAAATGTTCCAATTGTTCGATTTTCCACAAAAACGTGTCACAACATTATTTAACCCACCAATACCCATAGGGATTCCCCAATAAGCCATTTCCCCAATTTGATTTTATAAAAGGACGACGATGGGTTGTTCACAAAATTGGGGCTTTTCGAAATTAAACTCTGAATCGAACAATTAACTTCCTAGGGAGTTCCTAGAGACCCTAGACAATACCCATACGTGACCAATTGAACCGAACGACGACTCGATAACACTAATGTTGCGAATACACCAAATCGACGGATTTTCATAAAACAATTAAGTAAGAATTTAGGAGGCCAACATTACAAACGAGAGGGATAGAATACTCTACCTTGGCCAGAGCTCCAGTGACCTCGCCGGAAAACCTCACCGGAGAACCTCGTCGGAAAATCTCCATGGTCGCCACCGCGAAGCTCTCGCAATACTCTATCACGTTCACTAAGACCAAAACATTGAATGAGTAACCAAACTCCAAGAAATCAATAGAGAGTGTCTTTGGGAGGGGAAAAAATATTTACAGATCCGAGACGATCCGAATACATCACTACGGAAAGGAGAGCGTGGGGAACACCGTTAAAACTTCGCGTTTTCTTCGATTCTCAATGGATTGAGAGAGATGGAAGAGAGAAGTGAGAGAGGGTGAGGGAAGGAGGTAGAGAGAGAGACCTAGGGTTGCAAATGGGGAAGAAAACCTTTAAAAGTCGGACCAATATGTTATATAGGACCCCCTACGAATGTACCAAACTGCCCTTCATTAAATCCCTTCGTGCAAGAAAAATGGCCTTTACGACCGGTACACGCAATTTGGTGTACCGGTCGAGGCTTATTCGAAAGCCTCACTGAAATGTGTCGACCGGTCGACGCAGTATGGTGTACCGGTCAACAAGAGTAAATTTTCACTGAGTTGAAAGGATGAAATTTCCGAGAGTATTTTGGTCATAACTTCTTCGTCCGGACTCCGATTGAGACGATTCAAGTTGCGTTGGATTCGTAATCGAATTTTCTACGACTTTCATGAATAAAGAAATCTGATTTGAAGAATGGATCAAGTCGGTGGATTTTAAAACGCGATTAGAGATTCACCCGATTATTCAACCACCAACGAACATTATGCCGGGGACGCTCGTCCTAGCCGGACTTACTCAACGATACACGAAATTCGATTTATTGAATTTATTGAATTGAATGGAAATTAATTAAAATTTCCGGAGTGTGACAAACTTCCCACCTTACAAAAATTTTATCCTCGAAATTTCTAAGGTAGAAGAACCGAAATACGACACTACGAAGGGAACAACGCCCAAAAGCACCAAATGCTTGAATAAATTTGCGACGAGAACCGACAACAACGACAAGGAGGTTACCAACCGAAACAATTCCACCAACGAACAAACAACGCCAAAAGAGATCCACAATCGATAACAGTTTCACCCAAACAACGCCCAACACAATTGCAAACCGAACGAACTACCAGCTTCCTTAAATGCGCAACACGTCACAGCACGCGAAACACGTTGCAATGCAAGGAACGTCAATAAAGAACCAGATGCAAGCAAAAGAAAACGTTCTCGAGAGAGACAAGGATTTCCAAAGAAATGGTTTTTACGCAACCATAAGTTCCCTAAACGAACAAACAAGCTAGAAATGCGCATTTTCGAACAAGAACACGATACGGAGATCAAACCGCAAGAATATCGCCCCAAAAAAATTTCAGAAAAATTTCAGAAAAATTTCAGAAAAATTCCAGAAAATCCTAGAACATGCCACGACACAATGTGGACATGCCGGGAAAACTTTTAAGTACCGAAACGCCACGGATACGAGGGGATACGGTACGGATACGCCGACACGCGAAAGGTACAGTGCGGATATGCCAACACACCAAGGACACACCGAGGACACACCGACACACCAAGGATACGGCTAGGACATGCCGATACACTAAGGACACGCCTACGATGCTCCGATATGCTGAGGATACTCCGGTACGGTACCGATACACGGATACGATACGGACACGATACGGGTCCTCCGATTTTTTCCAAATATTTTTCTAAATTTTTTAGAAAAATTGAAGAGTGGTTTTCGACTACCGCAAAGAAGTCCACAACTACTTTATCACCGCGAGCACGCAAAACAACCCCGACATATGTTTCCGAACAAAGTAGGAATAATCCAACCGATACGAAGTAGGATTTGAAAACAAGACAACCCGCAAGGGATGGTCACACAAGAACCGTGCCACCCGACTCACACCAAACGACCACAACGCCAGCAAAAGAAGAACCGAACAGTCAAAATCTCACAAACCAACCCGCACACACCTAACGCGGTACCAGAATGACTATGAAGTTTGATTTGAGATGTGATGGCCAGTCACCTTCTCAAAACAATCCTTCATGTTCATTCCTACACCACATGACACGGACTACGCCCACTGGTCACGCCAAACATCACCACAATCCAAGTCGGTGCAGTCGACTTCAAAGAAACACGTATATCCTACCCAACACTCGCAACCCAGTTGCACAACACAAAAAAATATCTTTACCTCACTGATCACACCAACCACAAGTCAATCCCACAACACACTCTCAAACAAGGCTTCAAAGGGAGACAACATAACAGAACAGAAGTGTCCAAACGCAAATGGACACGGCGCCAACGGATACGATAATAATCCGGATTCACACAAGGACACGGCGAACAAGAACAGGTGAACAAAGGCAACCCGCAAACAAGAGTGCGCCAAACAGGGATACGATTCCTTAAAACAAGCTCTACGAAGTAGATGATTCTCTAAGCGCGAGAAGAACAACACGTCACCACTACGATAAGCGCCACAACAGCAGACGTATCACAAACGGTCAACAGGAGGATGGCAACAGCCAATCGCAACGTCAAAAGTTTAAATACAAGGAGTAAGAAGATTCTCCGAAAAAATGCACAGCTTCCGTAATTGCCACCAAGTGCCAACAAGAAACACGGAAAGTCAAATCGTACACCACCGAAGAACAAGGAATCCTACTAACAACAAGGATAAGGCACGAGTGTACGCGACAATACTTCCAACAATGATGGTAGAGACCATCGATCAAGCACATCGATCCAAGTGAGTAGAAAAGTCAACAAACAACCAAGGAACGACTTCCACTCAGTAACCCGACAAAGGTTAAACAAGGAAGAATTTAACATGCTGAGAAGGAGAGACACTCGGCCAACCACATTCCACAACCAAGACAAAGCGACAGAATTACCCAAGTCACGATTCATCTCCTATAACCTCACATCCAAAAGAGAAGACAATTCTAACTCTCGTCTCCAAGTCCCAAGCAAAACACACAAGTTATCTCTAGCCATCCCTTTAGTGAATCCCCAAGCGCATCAAAACACTAATTCTCCAAGTTCCTAAATCCAAACACTCCTCTTTCGACCCCAACAACCCAAGTGAACACACTAACACTGCCACAATGCCTCATTCATTCAACCCAAACCATTCATTTCTTCCAAACAATGACTTCAAATGAATCCATGTCTAAAACTCCCCATTTCCCAAGCAATGACACCACACTTCTATCTCTCATCCAAAATCATTTTCCTCTCTACAATACTTCCCAACAAGGCAAGAAACTCAATTACCACTTCTAGGAAGAACTACAAGATAGTCATACACTAACTATCGCTCCAAAGCATCAAGAGAACTAAAATCCTCAAACCACTTTTCCAGCTCGTAACACAACAACAACTCATAGAATAAACACCAAGGCATTTCAAAGGTAGGTCTAATACCTAAATCACCCAACAAGCCCAAATGACCAATCGAGACAAATCCAATACAAGGCTATCTCCCAAGTCATGCAACAAGTCCAATGACCACATAACCGAATACCCAAATAGTCAAATAACCAAGGAACCACTAACCAGTGTGAACTAACACAACTCAGCCTTTTCCGAATGACCCCAAGTCACAACTCAATGCTACCACACAAACAAGATACCACACTCAAATTCTTACATCCTTCTTTCTCAACCAAAAGTAACCGCAACCGCAAAGTATTAAGTCTAACACAAATCCTCAAGGGACCTCAAACCACGGTCAAAACCAACTCTCGTATCAACTAAGGGTAGAGCACTACCACCACTAACATCAAACACGTGATACTAGTCCGCGAGGAGGACCTACTAACCCAAGGATACTTCACATCCCAAGTGAACCACACACATCCTCTGCCACTACAAGACCTTACCACATTGAGACGTTCTCACTTCCCAAAGAAGGTCACAATCACTAGAACACCAAGTGTCAACACACTGAGAAATGCCCATAGATCTCAATCCCACAAGCAAGGTTATTCTACGGTTTCACCACTCGCACAAGGAACTATACACACTAGGGAAACCCAATCAATCCCAAAAGTCAACAAATCTCAACCATAAGTCTATCGAGCAAGAAGTCTACCGCGCAACGAGAATGGGAGTCAAACTCAACCACCAGGAAACAATCAAGCCAACTGCACAAACGACAAGTTCCAGATATCAACTTCAAGAAGTGAAACAGAGTTCAAGGCTCAATTGCAAGAGCACTACATATTTCCAACCACAAGAGCGACTGTCGGACCACTAATGTCAAGAGAGATGACATTCCTCCATACGAATATCGAACAAAGAGTTCAACTACGACCACAAGAAAGTGAACTCAAGAAATGGTTACCCAATTGCACGGAGAAGCATCATCCTCACTGGGAGGGCAAACAAGAATCAACTCTAGTGACTGCCGCAAGTCCATCATTCGCTACCAGAAATAGGCTCAAAATCCACGACGAAGACAACATGAGTTCACTTCCTATGAGAGAAAAGGCTCGACAAGCCACAACTGCAGTCACCAACAATTGAAATCGGAGAACAAGATGCCAAATTACTACCAGAGTCATTGAAGAACTCATTTACGCACTAAGAAAAAGGAACTCGAAACAGTTCACTAAGCTAGAGTAGGAGTCACCACTACCAACAAGAGGATACGACCGGGACAACCGAGTCCAAAATCAACAAAATCCTCTAACAGTTCCAAGACAGACTCAAAAGTCACCACAAGATAGATAGGAATTTCTCAAAATTCCAAAAGAACAACAACAAGACCAACTCGAAGGAGTAGACACCACGAATTTCCAAACTATTTTGTTATTTTCGAGTTAAAAAACGTTGTTGTTTTATGAGATCCATGCAATGCACACACATTCGATGCCTAGATACACATGCCATGCACCCTAAATACAGTCACTCAGAGCTACACAAAAGAAACGGTGCGCTCATTGAGACTAAAAGTCTCACCCAAAGACCTAGGTAAGTCGGAACGAGTGCTCTGATACCAACTATAACACTCTCAAAATTTGAGATATATTTTTTTGAATTAAACATTGGGAAGTGTTAAATAGGTAAGAGTATCCAAATAAAAAGGGGTAAAGTGCTATATACCACACACACTACTCAATACACTATTATTACATGAACGCCTACACTACTCTGATACAAATAAAAAGAGGTGAATAGGGTTTTATAATATAACCCTGTAAAACAATGCCCCAACTAAAAGAAAAGGCCAAAATAGGATTTCATAAATTAATCCTGTACAGGGTGGCCAATAGAAAATAAAAGAAGTGAAGTACAACAAAAGAAGAGCAACCTATCACTACAGCCCAGTCCAGCCTCGAGTCCTGCGAAGGATCCAGCGGCTCCAAGTAAAAGGGGACAAGTCCTTCAAAAGTAGAGGGTCAGGCACGACCGCCTGGTAGAGATAATCCATCTCCTAATGTCTATAATATTGGGGTGCAAGTGAGTGATGGTGCAAGGAATGTAATGTGACATATGCAATGGATCTCATATTTAAAAATAGTTATTCTCTTTCAAATATCTGACTGTCGACTCACAGCAAGGTAAAAGCAGTAAAACTAGTGTCTGACCAAGACTCGAGAAAGAGAAGTAAAAGTATCCAACGTCTACTAAAGGTTGCCTAGACAAGGCCAAGAGGGAATCGTGTCAAGTGTCAAATCTACACAAGTAAAAGACTCATTTTCCGTTATAAAAACGTATTCCGATTCCCGTTTATTTTTCCAAGATTCACTTTCATTCCGCACCTTATAGAAATAAGGGCAATCACCAAATAGTATTGAGTTTCGGCTAGTTCCGTCATTATGGGCTCGTCAACCTCTAAACGTAAAGTTTCTATTGATTCCCCGGCACAC
>NMUG010013532.1:0-10085 GCA_002855965.1 Monotropa hypopitys
TAGTTGATAATATTCTTGAGAAGTTCACAAGTCTTATATGAATGTCACAAGGACTCTCGTGGGCATACATCTCCATTTATTCAAGAATGGAGGAGAGCATATCCAAATTGGAGTATTCTCGGATAATTGGGGGTCTAATATACTTAATGAGTTGTATAGCCTACTCAGTTACCAAACCGAGCAGATACACGAGTCCAGAATGTGATCACTGAAGTTGATAGTCATATTACTATGCGATTTGAGGTATACTCGTGATTTCAAACTGTATTACACAAAATATCCAGTAGTACTGGAAGGGTATTGTGATGTGAACTAAATATCAGATATGAAAGACTCAAAATCCATGAGTTGATGTCTTTATGCTTGGTGATGCAGTTGTATTGGATATCTTCCAAATAGACGTGTATAGCATGTCCTACGATGGAATCACAGTTTATTGCTCTAGATAAGGAAGCTGAAGAGGCTTAGTGGTTACACCAGTTTTAAAGGATATTCCAAGATGGTCGAAACCTATACCAATGATTACCATCCATTGTGATAGTCAATCTATGATATGAAGGACAGAGTAATATGTATAATGGTAAGTCTAAATATATATACGTCGTAGACATGATATCATTAGGCAACTCCTCTCAAGTGGGGTTGGCATTATTGATTATGTAAGGTCAAAGGACAATATCACGAATTCGAATTTCAAATGGTTAATCCGAGAGCTAGTTGATCAAACATAAAAAAGAATGGGTTTAAAGCTTATGACAGAGAGAGGTAACATGACGGAAATCCCAATCTAACGGACTAAAGATCCCAAGATCTAGGTTCAATGGAACAACCTAATTGCGTACATCTAAGATAATCACAATGGAGATGCAGAACTCATGCTTGTTCCTGTGATGAATAGTGATTTGGGAAAGAGATTAAGGTAAGCGTTGGCTTTTAATGACTCTTTGTGATGGTGAGCCATGATAGATATACCTAAAACAAGAAGTCACATATGTGTGTATGAAGTGTGATTGCTTCTTTAAGAATTTGAGGTTACAAAATTCTCGAGAAAATACTAACAGAACCAGGAAGTGTGTTTCATTGTCAAAATAAACACAACAATGAGGACTAAATTGTGTCAAGAGAAGTTTCTGCGTGACGTGTATTGTTTCGGTTTACTCCAACAACGACACAGTTCAAGACGGGCCTATCCACTGGTCTACTGGTAAACCTGATATGCTCTCACAAGGGGAAGGATTAAGGCAAAAAATTAACAATCAACCCAAAATAGATAAAACTGACATATATAGTGATATAGGCGAACAAAAAAGAGGAACCTGGGGCCCGAGGACGCTCGATCACGATCTCCTCGGTGGAGACCATTGTGAGGCGGGCACCTACATCTTCATGGACGGCGTCTCCGAACTTGGGCCATGACCTCCGCTCGATGGCGCGTTTGCTGAGGCGCGCCTTGGCGAGCTTGCGGACACGTGTGGTAGTGGTGATCTTGACCTTGTTCCCTTCATCGTTGAACTTGAACTCGATCACCTTCTTGATCCCGTTCTCGTCGGGACCGATCACCTGCCGCGGAGGCAGCAGGAAGTCCAGGTCTTCTCCGTCGTCCTCCTCCAGCTCGCCCCATCGAACTTTGCTTGGTGGCTTCGAAGCTGAACCAGGTCTTTCAAATAATGCCATGATTGCGATGAGGAGCGAAAGGATGAAATGATGAACCGACTGGTGCGTGCGTTCTAGGGTTTCTAGCAGGAGAGAGACGATAAATTGAGAGTTTTCTTTAGAAGAAGGAATTAACACGACAGGGCTTACATTTATGAAACTACACCGTTTTCTCGTATATATGTGCCATCGAAACTTTGACAGGACGGGGCAGATGGCAACATACTATCATATCAATTCTGTTTTCTAAATTAACTAGTTGTGGTAGGATAAATCGAGTTACCTCACACGTCAAAATCATAGTCGTACTAACCCAGCTGCGGTGCGGGTTCAAATCGCCACGTCATCAGTATCCTATGCTGTGTGGATAAGGCTGCACTGCGCGATTAGACATCCCCGCAGTGCGGAGAAGTTTTATCCAGTACAGCACGCGTTAGACCAGGTCTGTTATAGCTAGACACGTATCCCAGCAAAAGTCCGATGTGCGGATTAGGTCGGTTCCGTGAGACCGACATCCACCAGCGCGGCACCCAGTAAAACAGTGCGGAAAGGGAGGCAGACGAGGAGTCCCACGTGTCAGTCAGCTAGAGGGCGGTGCGACAGCATGCGTGTCAGACTTTTTCTTCCCAAGAGAATATCCAGTCCCCAAGAGCGGTAAAAATGTGTGCAGACGTGCGATCTTACCGGGAATGTGGCATACTCACGCTCTGCTCGAGGAGAACAGACGAGGTCCGAGGAAGACCTCGTTCCCAGCGAGAGACTGGGAACCCGGAAGGTAGAGGTATTTAAGCGGAAGTCCATCTACCTGAGAACGGTACATGCTAATTTGCTCTCTCACTCTTTTGTGCTTACAATTTGCAGTTCATATTCGATCATGACTAACTTAGTTATCGGAGAGCATTCCGGCCGTTAGAGGCGTGAGGTCCTCTAACTGTTTTTCTTTGAACGCAGGCACAGCTTAGGACGGAGCATCTTTGTAGGACAATCAGATAACCCAGAGAAAGCTACTGTTTACCGGCAAGGGTAGTGTGAGCATATTTTACCCTCGCATAATTGGTGCCGTCTGTGGGAAATCCACCTACGAAAGCAAGAAAAATAAGAAAAGCAAGTCAGAGTTCAGAACCAGTTGAGAAGAGATGACAAACAACGGTAAAGAAACCCCCAGCATTGTCGGAAAGGAAACGGGGAAGGGAAGGCGCCCAGAGGCCACCTGCTTCGATCCTCTTCTAGGACCCAGAAAAGTTACCAACAATCAATCACGTCTTCTGGATACTCATGGAGGTGTTCCTAGTCTGGGAGGGACCTCAAAAATTCCTTCTAGAGGCACCGGGAACCCACTGAGAATTCGGAATGACGTTACGTAAGACCATCACCGTGATGCAAGGGAGACTGAACACTCCCAGGAAGGTGACAGCAGGTCTCGCTCCGAGTATACTCTATCGCCAACCAGGTCTAAGTCAATCAGAGACGAGGACTTGGCCGAGATCACCAGGACGCAAAACCAAGCTATTCAGCGCTTGGAGTTGCAGGTAGCGAGGCTGTCCAAACAGCCTGAAGAAAAGCAGAAACAGGTTGGCCGCCAATGCCAACGCTCGTGGCCTCAGACAAGCCAGGCCAGACGGGATCCCCCTCGCCCTTCTGGGAACCAAGTTGCAGCACTAGAAAAGACGGGGAGGACCCAACAACAGAACAGTAGAGAGGGGAGGAACCCACCCCGTCGCCGGGATTGGCGTAGGGTTGCTCAGGATCCCCCTCAGCCCAGAGAATACCAGAGCAGGACCAAAAGTCACGTACGTGACTCGCAGCAGGGGGCTCCCGCATAAGGCGATCGTGCGGGCAGACCGCAGAATCCTGCCCCAGTCAACTCCGCGCCAGCAAATTTTGAAGACATGTGGATGTGGCTGGACAAGCGTCTCAAGGACCGGGGAACGGCCCAAGAGACCGCCAAAAGAGCCATTCAGTAGATCACTTCCTACCCGCTCTCCAGGGAAATCACCAGCTACCAGATCCCCCAGATGCTTCAATCTTCCCAATTTCCAGAAGTACGATGGAAGTACGGACCCAGTGGTGCATCTAAAGGACTTTAAGTAGTCCCTTATTTTGCACGAAGGGGACGAGAGCATGTACTGCAGGATGTTCGCATCTAGTTTGGGCCGGATAGCGCTCAACTGGTATCACAAGTTAGCATCGCGATCAATTTGCAGCTGGGAGCAGTTGGCCGAAACTTTCGTTGGTAGGTTCATGACCAGCCGAGCTGCGCCCAAACACTTTGACTCTCTGACTTCGTTGAGAAAACGATCAGATGAGTCTCTCAGGGCGTATGTCGGCAGGTATGTGGATATCTACAATGAGGTCGAGGACTGCACTGAAAAGCAAGTAGTATCAATGTTCAGATTCGGGATTTCCTTTGGCGAGAGCTGAGGGAATCCTTGACGCTGACCCTAGTGGAGACCTTCCCCGAGCTGATGGAGCGAGTGGAGTAGCATGCAAAATTGGAAGAAGAAGTCCTTGTAGAGGCAGGCCGTCATGCCAACAGTTCGCACCGGACCCATGTGGTGGATTCTGCTGGCAGGAAGAGGAGCAGAAAGAGGAAGGCGCCCCAGCAATCTCACTCCGAGAAGGCATAAGAGACTGAGACAATTCTACAGACTGCTCACACGATGCCCAGATCAAGCCCTGAGGCCTACAAAGCCATCAGAACAAAGTTCAACACCTCCATCTACAGAATGGTTCACCCTTTGAAAGACGAGCCTTTCTGGAGATGGCCAGCCAAGCAAGGAGGAAACCAAGCCGAACTGTAGGCGACGGGACTCAGGTGCAGCTATCAAAGGGAGTTTGGTCATATGACCGAACAATGCCACATTTACAAGCAGTTCTTGTAAAACCTCGTGGAAGCAGGTCATCTGAAGAAGTACATCGCCTAGACGCCTCGACAGGACGCCAGGCCTAGACGGGTGGATTTGTGCAATAACTTTTCAGATGAGGACCTCCCTCCACTTGGTACCATCACAATGATCTATGGAGCATTAGAGCCGAGCTCCAAATCTGATTCCCGCACACAGAAAAGAAAGGAAGGCCACGAGCACCATGTCCTGCAGCTCGGGCAGAAGCGCCAGAGGGAGCAGTGCGAGAAACCTGTCCAGATTTTATTCTCGTAGGAGGACCTGGAAGGGGTAGTCTTCCCGCACAACGACGCGCTGTGATCACCCTCAGCATCAACAGGTACGACACCGAAAGGATCTTGGTGGACCAGGGAAACTCCACCGATATTCTGTATTTGTAGGCTTCAAAAAGATGGGGTTCACCCAAGCGGATCTCAAGTCAACCAGGACTCCACTCATCGAATTCAGTGCAGAGCCAGTATGGTCCTTGGGAGTCATCACCCTCCCAGTCCGAGCAGGGAAGGTGACCATAGATACAGAGTTCTTGGTGGTGGATGTGCCTTCAACCTATAACGCCATCATTGGGTGTGCTTGGATGCATAGAATGGGGGCCATCCTCTCCACCTACCATCAGATTATCAAATTCTCTAGGCCCAAAGAGATTGAAAGCATCAGAAAAAATCAGAAGTCTTCTAGAAACTACTTTATGGCTTCTATCAAGTCTAGTCCCAATGCCGAGCAGGTGAAGTCCATAGAAGTTCCCGACCAACCTGTCTTGGAAGATGTAGGTGTGGATCCCTCCACCTGTGTGGTTGAGAATCTAAGAAAGGTTCCCACCCACGAGACAGATGAGGAAATGTACTTTCTGATTGGGGACGAGCTCCCTGAGATGGATGCCGCCGAGTTAGTTCGGGAGTTGAAGGACCACATTGACATATTTGCTTGGACCCCACAGGAGATGCCCGGGGTACAACCGAGCATAATATGTCATCAGCTGAACGTTGATCCTTGCCACAAGCCAGTAATGCAGAAAAGGAGACTATCAGCCGCCCAGCACTCAGAAGCAGTCATGGAGGAAGTCAACCGTCTTGTCCAGGCAGATGCCATCAGGGAGGTCTACTACCCGGAGTGGCTCTCCAACACTGTCATAGTCAAGAAAAAGAACGGGACATAGAGAGTATGCGTAGACTTCACTAGTTTGAACAAGGTCTGTCCCAAGGATAGTTTCCCTATGCCCAAAATCGACCAGCTGGTGGACTCTACAGTGGGATACAAGTGGATGAACTTTCTGGATGCATACCGAGGCTACCATCAGATCGCTATGTATGAGCCCGACTAAGAGAAGACGTCTTTTATCACACCACTGGGACTTTATTGCTACAAGGTAATGCCTTTTGGACTGTGCAACGCCGGGGCGACGTACCAGAGGCTAGCTACCCTCATGTTCAAAGATCTACTGGGAAAGAGCATGGAGGTGTACATCGACGACATGGTGGTAAAGTCAAGAGAGGCGGACTCCCATTTGGACGATCTCCGTCGCACCTTCCAGGTACTCTGAGACTAGAAGCTAAAGTTGAATGCCTCCAAGTGTGCCTTCGGGGTAAGCTCCAGAAAATTCTTGGGGCACCTAGTGACTCGGAGGGGCATAGAGGCAAACCCCGATCAGATAATTGCATTGAAAAACCTCCAAAGTCTGGGGGAGGACCAAGGAGGTGCAACGTCTGACTGGGATGGTTATCGCACTCAACCGATTCATCAGCCGTTCATCGGACAAATGCAGACCCTTCTTTCAGCTTCTCAGAAAAAGAACAAACTACTCTTGGGGGGTAGATTGTGAAGAAGCCTTCCAGCAGTTAAAGAAATACCTAGCCACACCACCGTTGATCGCCACGCCAGATCCAGGCGATGTGCTGATCGCTTATCTAGTGATATCAGAGCACGCGGTCAGCGCGGTGCTTATCAAACAGGAGGAAGGACAGCAAAAGCTGGTGTATTATGTCAACAAGACTCTGTTAGACACAGAAACCAGCTACCTCCCTTTGGAGAAGTTGATATTAGCCCTAGTGATGACTTCCAGGAAACTACAACACTATCTCCTAGCTCACACCATCGAAGTACCAACAGTCCACCCTATTGGATCTGTCCTGAGAAAGGCAGATCTTTCAGGAAGGGTTGCGGCTTGGTCGGTTGAGCTGGGAGAGTATGACATCAAGTATGTCCCCCGTATAACGGTAAAGGGTCAGGTTCTTACAGATTTCATTGCAGAGTTCTCACACGAACCCGCACAGACACCCCTGCTGCGGACACAAGACAAGCAAACAACTCCCGTTCATCCCGCGTTGCCAGATGTTGATGAGCCGAACACGAAGGAACAGTGGAAGCTATTTGTGGACGGATCAGCATGCAACAAAGGATCATGAATGGGTATTGTTCTGTTTTCCCCAGAAGGACTGTCCCTGGAATAGTCCGTTCGATTATCTTTTAAAGCCTCCAACAACGAGGCAGAGTATGAAGCACTGATCACAGGTTTGAAAAGTGCAAGGAGGTGCAGAGCTGAAGATTTACTCATTCATTGTGACAGCCAGCTCGTGGTCAACCATCTCTCAGGAGAATACGCCACCAAGGATGACAGGATGTCGTCTTATGTAGCCTTGGCCAAGAAACTTCTCCAGCAATTCAAGAAAACAGAGATAGTCTAGATCAGCTCCAGACAGAATAGCCACATAGATGTCTTGGCCTGCCTGGCCTCCTCTGTACCTTCCGAGCTTCGCCGCACAGTGAGTGTCGATTCTCTATCTCAGCCGAGCATCCAATCGATAGACTCGGATGAGACTTTCGATTTGGATATTGGCCTGAACTGGATGGATGCAATCGTCGCTTACCTAGCACGGGATGAGCTCCCCGCAGACAGGAAGGAAGCTCACAAGATCTGAATCAAGTCAACCAAGTACTAGCTCTCACCAGACAAGATCCTGTATAGAAAATTATTCGCGGGGCCGTACTTGCGTTGTGTCCACCCTGACCTTGTTCAACGATTTCTATTCGAAATCCACAAGGGAGTGTGCGGTAGCCACACTGGTGGGCGTTCCATAGCCCACAAGGCCATCTCACAGGGATATTGGTGGCCGTATATGCAAGAAGACGCTAAGGTGTATGTCAGAAACTACGAAAAGTATCAGAAATTTTCGCCCATTATTCACATGCCTTCAGCAGACCTAGCACCACTCACGAGTCCTTGGCCCTTTGCTCAGTGGGACATTGACATCGTGGGGCCCATGCCGCAAGCAAAAGGCATGAAGAAGTATCTGCTGGTAGCAACTGACTACTTCACCAAGTGGATCGAGGCAGAACCACTTGCCAAGATCACTAAGCGGAATACAGAACAATTTGTCTAGAGAAACATCATTACTAGATTTGGAATCCCCTATGCCATTGTATCAGACAATGACACCCAGTTCCATAACAAATTCAAGTCATTTTGTTCAACTTACAAGATCAAGAACTTCTACGCTTCTGTCAGTTACCCGCAGTGCAACGGTCAAACTGAGGCCTCCAACAAGACTATCCTAGACGCCATCAAGAAAAGGTTGGACAAGGCCAAATGAAGATGGGTTGATGAGCTACCACTAGTCCTTTGGGCCTACCGCACAACACCCAGGAGATCCACAGGTGAAACTCCTTTCTCCCTAGCATACGGCACAGAGGCAGTCATCCCTTTAGAGGTTGGCATCCCAACCATCCACACTGATCTAGTGGAACAAGGGGGCAATGACAATGCCCTAGCCGTCCAGCTAGACCTTGTCGAAGAAAAAAGAGAGAAAGCATTGATCAAGTTAGCCTCTTACCAAGAGCAACTGGCCAAATTCCATAATAGAAAAGTTCACCCAAGGGAATTCGGAGTTGGCGACTTGGTCCTAAGGAAGGTCCTTGGCAACATCAAAGACCCAGCAGATGGCAAACTGGGACTGAATTGGGAAGGGTCCTACAAAGTGATCGACAAAGCAGGTTTGGGCACATACCGTTTGACAGATCTGGATGACAAAAGCAACAACCGGAGGCGATTACCTTAATTAAGTATACCAGCGAACGATGGGACAGCTCTGCCGAACTATATTTCTGCTCATCTATAATGTCGAGGGGTAGCATCAGTGCACGGCAGAGCCCGCGAGCATTGTCCCCATCGAACACCCCTGGCACCCTTCTGAACGGGAGTCTCATCTTCCCTCAGTATGACAGGTTCCCAAGGCCCAACAAAACTACCAACAGTGTCGGTAGCAACCTCCTGCTGATCAGCTCTAGCAGGGCCTTTGTACTTCAACTTCTTGGCAGTGGAAGGATCTGCCGGCGGATCAGCCATGCACTTTGGAGCAGCGCGCGGGGGCAGATCAGTCGTCGCAAGGATTACTGGATGGGGCTGAGGAGATAGAGGAGGGGTTACCCTGGCAGTAGTGAGCAGGATTGCCACTTCACCGCCGGTTTGAGCTACTCCCCACGGTGGGGAAGCGAACGACCTCCCAGGGTCCTCCCAGCAACTTGGGTCCTCCTAGCAATTTCAGTAAGTGAAAAGGCTGACATATCGCCTCTGTCGCCTACCTGTTCAGTTTGGTCATCCCAGTCGCATAGCTGGAACCGATCAGGAACAAGGTTGGGAGGTTCCCGCGTAGACGGACTAGCAGTAGATGGTTTAGCAGGTTGAGTAGTTGCCTCCCACTTGTCAATCACAGTAAGATCTTTGCTCTCAGTGCTTTCCTCTTTGGCAGTACCCTCCCTTTCTTCGCTGCCGTTTTCTTCTTCCTCTCCTTCGATGATGTCTACCAAGGGGGTAGGAGCAGGTGAAGCAGGTGCGAGAGGAGCGATTTGAAGTTCAACTACAGGCCTCCAAACACCGCGATACCCTCGGTAGTGCGAGGTGTAGCCCAGAAGTCTGTCGACAGACCTGTCTAAGAGTTCCCTGGATGGATTGCGAAAGTTGAGAGCCTTGAGGAATTCTCGTTGCTTGTAGCGTGGATTGTTCAGGGAATTGTGGTTCATAGAATCGTCTGCAGCAAAACAATAAACAAGTAGTTAGACAACAGTTATCGCGGAAAAGCAGTAAGGAATTGACGGAAAGGAAAAGAAGAAAACTGACGAGGGGCCCGTCTCTGCGAGGGACTAGATAATCCCTTCTCGAGCCTAGGGAGAACTCCCAGTTCCCAGTCACGATCAGAAATTCATCGTCGTCCCCTTTGGTAGAGTCCGGAAGCCACTCGACCAGTCTGATCCTGTTGAGGCGATGCTTCAGGTACTAGGAGTTTCCGCCAGTGCGACTGACGTTATAATTGTATAGGATCTCCCAAATGGTCATCCTTGAACCCGTAAGTTGGTTCAAGGCAGCAACGCCCATCACAACCCAAACTGTGTTGGCCGCCACTTGCATTAGAGTCAGATTCAAGTACGAGAGAAAATTGCGGAGAAGGGGATAAATGGGAATCGAACCCCACCCTCCACGACATGGATTAGTCGAACGTGGAGAGTATCTCTATCGGTTGTCGCCCTGTTGTAACTAGGGGG
>NMUG010013533.1:0-10085 GCA_002855965.1 Monotropa hypopitys
GGCCCGCATATAACCTGATCGGAATGCCAGGACGGCTTTTTGTGCATTGATAGGCCTAAAAGGACCTACTTGATTTCTGATGATATTGATGAGATTCTGACAATACGACCTGACTTCCTGTGGAGTCTTTTTGGTGATGAGGTTTATTATGATCCGCGAGGGGCTGCTTTTGCCATACTTCCTGATAGCCGTGCCGGTTCTCGTAGACGCATGTATGCTTTTGCTTTTGTATTGTTGGCGGGGCTATTCTTCCCGAGATATGATGGGCAGCTGGATCTGCGAGTAGCTTTTTGGGTAGATGCTGTGATCGAAGGACAGACCATCATACCGACGATTTTGGCAGAGACATACAGGGGACTGACCTTATTTTTACTGTCTCATGATTCTCGTGCCTGTGGCGGCGTTGAGTTGTTATATGTGTGGTTGCTTACTCATGTTTTCAAGAGTTGTTCATCACATCCGAGGTGGTTCATCGACATGCCTTTAGCGCTCTTGACCAAGCGAATTGTCGGTTTGCGATATATAACCCTCAGCAGTTGGATACATGGATAGTGGCTTTGGACAGCATTACACCGGATACCATTGTTTGGGATATCAGTGTTTTTAATGCTACGGAGCATGCAGTGACTGTATATGGGCTAGGCTTGTCCTTTCTGCCCCTTGTTGGGATGTATGGTGTAGTACCGTATTTCGAGTGCCGAGTCCTCAGACAGTTCGGGCTTGATCAGGATATTTCGATCTCTTCTTCGCTTTATGATGACAGCAGATACCATTTCGACTTTGCCAGTGATTTTTCCCATCCTTTGGTTGGAGTGGCTTCGGCTTTATGGAATCAGAGAGTTACGATTTCATCTGCCTAGACCAGTGATACTCCTTGTATCTCGAAGACATATCTAAACTGGATCGCATCAGAGATTGATCATCAGGCTGGCATTATAGCCACTTTCCCGGTGTATTTGGATCAGTTTCTGTTACCGCAGTGGTCATCATATTTGGCATCGCAGACTTCGAGCTACAATGCGCAGATGATGCAGTCACACTCTCGGCATTCGCAGATGACTGGTGAGAGAGATAGGGCCCTTCGGCGTGTCTCTTCTGTTACTGGGGAGCGAGACTCTCTCCGAAGAGATGTCGATCACTTGTCCCTACAGCTATCTGATATGGAGGTTGCCGCCGGTAGTTTGCAGCGGGACCTAGCAGAGGTGAGAGATTCGGCCAGTTCGACTAGCACGGTAGCTGCTTTGGAGAATTCTTTGCATCAGGCAACTCAGCGATATGAGGTTCAACTAGAGGAGATCAGCGAGCTATTACTCGAGGTAGCGGATCTCGATCGACTAGTTGATGAGTCATACGACAGTATTATTGCTCGTGATGATGACAGAGATCGATTGCAGGAGGATTTTGACACTCTGATCGTATCGTATCATAGATCACTGGTTGAAGTCAGGAGGTCACATGATAGACTACGTGCATCTCGTCGTCATCTAGCTATAAAGAGGGGGTTTCACTTCCATGATGTAGAGGGCTTACGATCTAGTTTTGCCTCTATGGAGTATTTGTTCCCAGGTGGCTATCCGGATATGGCTCAGTTGCATACTATGATACGAATGCTCCGTTATTTGCTAGAGGTAGATCGATCGGGCACCGTGACTGGCACTGTGTTGACCACCCGATATAGAGAGATGTGCCAAGCTTTGCTGGGCTTGTTGGATGCATTCTCACAGAGAGATCGGCAGTAGTTTAGCATATTGATGTTCTATATTTCTATTTCTATCATAGAATATCCATGTAATGCTTCCGATGTATGAATATATTTCCCTTATCTGCAATCTTTATCAAATAAGCAAATCTATTCTGAACACGCATGTTTCTCTGATAATGGAGATTGATACCCAATTGAAGTTGATCAATCTGAATAAATTTTATATGTGAGGTCCGATCGATTAAATCGAAGACGGAGACCTAAGTTTATCCTTTATTTTGAAAGTGATTTTGTAGCTTTTAACACATGAAGCGACAGACTGCTAAGACGAATCGGACTAAATCCTTAGAGAAGTTCCTTCGGAAAGTCGACTGTTTTGCCAACATCGGTTCTGACTCCATTGTTGTTCTGAAAAGCTTCGTTGTATTCCCTGACTCTGGAAAATGGTTCTGTGTGTGTGTTTTTGATTGGCTTTTTCTGTATCCATTTTTTCCGTAACTCCCCCTTGGGATTGATAATTACGCTGGATGCCTTTGATTTTTTGTTCCGATTTTGCTACGATCCCCTCTCGGGTTTTGATCGTACTGGATTGATCTATTTTGCTGTAGTCCCCTCTCGGGTTTTGACTACACCGGATTTGTATCCCCTTTGTTTTGCCATGATTCCCTCCCGGGTTTTAACCATGTGGGGTTTTTCCGATTTTGCCATAGTTTTCCTTCTCAGGTTTTAACTATGCTGGATAGTGATTTCTTTTTTTTAGAAGATGACTCGGATTCTGACTTCGACAAGGCATAAACTTCTTAACTAAGGTCCGATGACTTTGAGCGAGTGTGAGCACTTCCATTGTGAGGAGAGGCTGAAGAATTCAGAAATATGTAAGCAGAGATCTTTTGAAGAATCTTCCCTTTTTGTTTGTGTAAAGGGGTGACGATTTTCTTTGATCATCGTATATTCATGATGATGCCATCTATTTTTTTGAATCGCTCTTGTTAGATAAGAGGAGAAAAGGAAATTTGTATTGAAGCCTCGAAAGAGAGAGTGGATGTGCTACTACACTCAAATTTCACCGGATCAATTGTCAAGAAGATGGTGTTTTAATCGGAGTCAGAACCTAATCATTGCATTTGAAACAGATATTACTAATTAGACATAGTAACGTTTCAAAATGCCAGAGGTAAGAGGAAGAGGGAACTCGGGTCCATCCATATCTGATAGGATGACGACTCCGTCTGACAGTACTTTGGATATGACAAAAGATTCTTGATGATTGGGGAAGAACTTCACTTTGACTTCTTCTTGGTATGGGGAGAAATTGCTTCAAGACCAAGTCGCCTTGCTGGAAGATTCTCGGCCGAAGTTTTCGGAGGTTCTCTGTTGGTAGCACTGAGAATGAAAGACTGCTATTAGACTTTTCTCGTCTAGCTTACTTATCCGGCCCTGAAGTGACGAGATTTGTGTTTTCTTTGTAACTGGAAACTGGGGGATACTGCACTGCCCCAATATGGGTCTTTACAAATGTCCGATAGCCATCCTGAAAGCTCAGAGGTGTAAATGAGATGGATCTCCTTGGTCTTGACGCCTTCTGTCTTTGACTATTGGTGTGGCTTCTGATCAGATCCTAACCCGATTTGTTTTCGAAGTCTTACTCTCAATATGTTAAAAATTGTTTGATCTCTTTTAAATGTAAAAGGATGAACTTTAAGTCATGTATTTTTTGAAATTTGTGTTTTTGTATTATGTATTATCAGAGAAGATAGCCGAACGGAATATATGAAAATTTTCTTGACATTAGATGTAACAAGATGAAAGAACATATATTACACAAAAGTTGCGTTTTATCTACATTCCGTAACAGAAAACGAAACATAAAATAAATAGTACACATAGATTGCCGCGGTTTATCAAGAGACGCGGGCTTGGGGAACGGACAGACCGTCCAGTTTTTGGTGATGGAGGGTGGATGACGTCGGTATACCGGTCATTCAAGCAAATCCTCCTCAAGATCTCCCTGTTCTTCCTTGGGCGTGACCATGAAAGGGAAGTCTTCGAGACTTGTGGTTGCCGTTGTGGCATCTGAGGGTGCGTTTGCCTCCAACGAGTCTATGATCCCGGCGTCGATAAGGTCTTGCACCTTATGTTTGAGCGTCCGGCAATTTTCGACGGTATGGCCCATCTGGTTGGAGTGAAAGGCACATCATAAGTCCATCCGAAAATGTGCGGGGAGAGGATTTGGCAGGGGACGTGCATGAACGAGGTCTAGGTGCCCTGAAGAGCTTAAAAAGGACAACACCTCCGACATTGGGATTGCCAATGGAGTGAAGCTCCGGCTCGGTAGAGGATCTCTTGCTACCCCTGGGAGAGAGATCTTACGTGGCCTAAGATGCTGACTTTGCATCTGATGGTGAGAAGGAGAGCTATATTGGCCTGGGTTCATAGGCTTTTGATACGGCGAGCGTGCACGGAATGACCCATCGTGGCTTTGGGATGGATTTGAAGATGACGGGGAATATACATCCTTATTTCCAGCAAAGGATTGTAACAGAGGAACTTGTGATTGAACCAGCTGGCTGAGAAAAGCACGGTTAGTAACTTGAAGGTCTTGATTTTCCTTTTGGAGTGCCTCGAAATCACTCCAGAAGGCAGAATCTGGTTCATTGCCGCACTGCAGACAGAATTGTCTTCTGGCCATCTCTTAGGCGGAAGATCTGATGATTCTTTTGTATGATGGATCTGGACGTACAGTGTCTGTACCTGTGTGGTAACACTACGTTCGGATCAGTATATAAAGAAAGTGTCTTTGAGGATATTGGGGAGATATGCGGACTTCCTTTGAATATTAAAAATTCAAGAAATGCCTCGGACATGAAGTCTGGAGGAAAGTCTCGATTTTGAAAATTCTCGGGAGATTGTTAGAAATGACAAGTCCGAAATCTAATTTTAGCCCGTACCCTTAGAGATGCTGACAGTTTTACGAAGTCTAGCAGATATATGTGCTGAAAGAAGAAGGTCTTTGGGATAGTTGGAGACACATGGACTTCCTTATAAATTCAAAAAATTCGAGATGTTCCTCGGACATGGAGTCTGGAGGGATTCTCGGATTTTAGTGAATTTACTTGGGATATTTTGTTTGAAAAATGATAAGCCCATAGTCTATTTCTACCAACATCCCTAAAGACTCTAATGTATCTTGAAAACTTGGGGTTTTTAGCAAACATGAATATATAAAGATTTTCCTTGAAAATATAATGTTTCCCTAAATTGTAGATATGGCTTTGGCTTGACTCAATAAATGGTTTATCTATATCCACAGGTGACGACGGTTACTGTTGGGCCCCCGAAAGGTTGATAGGGACACGTCCATCTTGGGCGGTAATGACCTCCACCCAAGACAGGAAATGATGCAAATGATGTATGAAAAACGTACTTCTGCAATGAAAGTAATATTTTTTTTGAAATAAGGGAAAATCTTTTTTGCTGTTATATCAACAAGTAAGATATAAGCAGAAAAAGGTACATAGCTTCAGCGTAGCAATTTTTATCAACGCGGAACCTGTATAATTTAGCAATGTGTCCTGTAATCTTTTCCTGAAAAGAAATAAACACAATGCAAATCAGTAATAATAATAAGCCGAGAATTGATACATTTCGAAATTCTGGAACAAATTTATTTTTGAAAAAGGTTTCGCAAGCTGAAATCCTCGAAGTCCCCAGCGGAGTCGCCAGCTGTCGCGCCGGGAAAATTTTCCGTCCTTCCCTTGCCTCCCGACCTGCGGGAGTCGTTTTCCGGGACGAAAAAAGACACACTGATGGAGTTGATTTAAAAATATGGGAGTTTGTTTGAAAATAGATGGCGGCCTGAGTATGCCGATTTTGAATTTTCGGAGTCACCACTTGGTATTGATCTGTGGTGTACCAAGTCAGCAGAAATTTTGTTATAAAAAGATGTCATTTTGTTTTTGGAAAATGTCTTTTTATTTGAAAAGGTGTCTGCAAAACCAGAATTTTGAGTTTGGGGATTAAATTACGAATGGAGAAGGTGTTAGGCACCCCACTCGCCCTTTCGGTACTTCTTTTTCAGAAATAAATCTCTTTTCGAATCGAAATCGATTGTTTCCTCGGCTAAGAGAAATGTAAAATTATTACTGATTTTATGAATGAAATGAAATGACTCCTGTAAATAGTTGTTGACGGGCAGATTTCGGCCCAGTTTCGGTAAGGGGAATTTTTGAAAGAGATACGGGTGACTTTTGACCCGGTTTTGAAGAAAAAGGATATTTTTGAGCTGGACAGTACTTCGGCGAGAAATATTTTCTGCACAGTCGGACAGAATTCCGACTGTGTTTTTGGAAGAAATTTTGTTAATACAATTTTGTTTTCAACAGTCGGACGGAACTTCGACCGTGTTTTGAAAAGATTTTGTTTTGTTAATTTGATTTTCGTTTTTGACAGTCGGGCAGAACTTCGACTAAGTGTCAGAAAATATTTTTTTGTAGTTGGACTGAATTTCAACTAGAAAGAGTCGTTTTATTGTTAGGCAGTCGGACGGAACTTCGACTGTGCCTTGAAATCTGTTTTTGGATTTTAGTCGGGTGGAAACTTCGACTAAATCCTTAAAATATGATTTTTTACGGTCGGACAGAATTCCGACCGCGTTTTGGATATGAATGTTTTAAAATAGGTCGGACAGGACTTCGACCATTTTCTGGAAAAGATTGGATATTTTTTGTTTAGAAAATTCCAAAGAATATCGAGTGAACCGGCATGACCTGGGTCACAAGGCATTCCAGGGATCCGATTTCGACAGCTACTGCAAGATTTCACTTCGGACAACGAATCGTGGAATTTGATTTTATTTTTAAAGTGTTTTGGTATTTTTCAGTCGGACAGAGCTTCGACCGGAAAAATGTTTTTTTGTAAAAATTGCCGGAATATGTTTTAACCGGGCTTTGAAAGGGGAACCATTTTTACCAATCGGACAGAACTTCGACTGGGTTTTGAGTAGGAATATTTTAAAATTGGTTGGACAGAACTTTGACCGTTTTTTGAAAAGATAAGATATTTTTGGTTTAAAAAATTCCAAAGAATATCAAGTGAACCGACATGACCCGGGTCGCAAGGCATTCTAGTGATCCGATTCCGACAGCAACTGCAAGTTTTCACTTCGGACAACGAATCGAGGAATTTTGTTTTTGAATTTTAAAGTATTTTGTATTTTTCAGTCGGACAGAACTTCGACCGGAAAAATATTTTCTATAAAAATTGTCGGAATATGTTTTAACCGAAAAGATGGGGAAGAAAAGATAAAATGTGTAAAGTGGTTAAGAGGGTTTTTAATATTTTAATAAGAGTTTTTAAATATAATTAAGTTATATATATAATACCTTAAGTATTATAATTAGGAGAGGGTAGGCAAGAGTAATTGGAGTGTGGAATGGAGGGTAAAGATGTCTTTGAGGTTAAAACCTGATTAGGGTTGAGAGGAATGACTATTCTCTCATTAGCCCTAATCTTATTGTTCTTGAGGGTGGCTAAGGAGGCTAGAGAGAAACCTAGAGGAAGAATTGGCCAAAAGAGGGTGAATCGAAGATCGTTTGAAGGAGATTTCTTCTACAACGTTGTTCCTAACGTAAGTCAGGTACTTTCTACCGTTTTTAATTTTTGATTCCATCCATAATTAGGACAGTATTAAGGGTTTTAATCAAATTTGTTTTAGGTGAAAAAATTCTTAGATCTAGTTTGAAATCCTTGATTTGGAGATGTTAGAGTGGGTATTTGAGGTCTAAATTGAAGTCTGTTAAGGGTATAGATGTGTACTACATCTTAGGGTACTTGACTTTGCAGATTTTGAAGTTTAGAATCGAGTTTTGGAGAATTATGTTGAGTTGGGACTGCTGTTTTACAACAGTACTGTTTCTGATTACCAACTGGTATGCACACTAGTATACCGGCCGGTATACCGGGTGGCATACCGGTCCCATACCGGCCAATTCAATTTTTTGGCAGAAAATACAAATTGTGAGTATCGACGAGAGCTTTCCAACGCTATATTATAATGTAAAAATAGAGTTACGTAGCAAAAGTTATGCCCGTTTAAAGTTGACATAGTTACGTGGAGGAGCTTTGACATTCCTCTTTGGTTCCCTTGGCCATGTTTTGGGAATTGCTTTGAGGCTTTGTGATTTGGTTTAGAGATGTAATTGGAGGGTTTAAGAGTATGATTTAGGTTCCTAAATAATCTAACAAAGTTATTAATCAATTATTTTGATTTATAGTTATTTATTTGGTACTTTGAGAAGCATATGGTTATGATTTAGCTTAATTCTTCAGGAGCGGAGCTGGACTCTTCTCCTATATCGAAGTATACGAGTGCGGATCCATCTATTGTATCTTGGTGAGTGTTTAGACTTCTTTCACATGTAGATTCTTGATTGTATGATCACATGCAATTTTCTTAACATGAATTCTTACTTGTTGATTCTTGGTGTGCAATCCATGATTCATATATTTGATAGTTGTTGGGGATTGGAGACTCTTGTTTAATTTAAAATTAGTTGTCCACATGGTGAATGATACATACTTTATACTCTGGTTAGTTGTGACTTAATGCGGTATAATGTCACATGCTTCACACTTGTTTAAATATGTTGATGACATTGATGATATTTTACCCTCTTACTTTTGGTGTGTGCAAGCATGATTCATTGCATGGATTGGTACATTATGGATTTATGAAGGTGTGATATTCATTGTTGATTTGTACATCGATGCATAATCCTATATCACTATGTGGTGATGTTGGTGGATCCTCGGCAACGGGCTTAGGGGGCAGTAGATGCTTAGCAATGCGGCCCTAAGACGGTAGATGCCATTTCGTGAGGATTATCCCCGGCAACGGGCTTAGGGGGCAGTAGATGCTTAGCAATGTGGCCCAAAGTCGGTAGATGCCATTTTGTGGGGATGTTGTATTCCGTTTGTGGTGTTGAGAAACAGTAGATGCTTGGCAATGTTGTTTCAATACTGTGTTTTCCATTGATGGAATACTAGGGCTTGATTGATTCGCCCTATGGCTCGTGGGTTTGATTGATTCACCCTTAGCATTGGTGTGTTGATGGTGTGTGGAAGCTTTCTAATATTTATTGAAAAGATGCATGTCATAACATTCATATGCATTTGCATATTTATATTAATGTTGAAGAGTTATATTAGGGGAGAGGCATAACCCCTTCGTTACTTTAGTTTCTTTGTGTAGCATACTAATCAATTTTCTACATTGACTGTAAATCTGACACTCCTGGATATTTTGCCTTCTTCTTTGTTGTGGCGTGGTATCCAGGTACAGAGGCCTAGCTGGGTTCATTATTGGTTCTTTGGAGTTGCTCTAGGATAGCTGGAGCTATGATCTTTACCAGTCTTTCAGTACTTTGTTCCCCTTTTAGTAGGGTGAGAATGTAAGATTTGGTTTTCATGTCTAGACTAGTATCTTTGGTAGTTTGTTTTATTTATTTGTGGACCATGTGTTTTGGTCATTAGATGTCACACTTGGTATTCAGGAGATAAAGTAGAACTTATTTAGTATTTTATTTCTACTGTGTAGTTTTATTTTTGGTTGAGTTTGATAGTTTTGGAAAACAATATATCTTTTCCGCTATTGTAGTTGGTAATTAGGTCATGACTCGTAGCTGGATTTCATTTATTTATTGGTATTCAGGGACAGGTCGTGACAGTAAGTTCCTCAGAATTTTTCTACCTTGGGAAGGGCTCCAGTCGACTCCCATTGCACAATGTAGTAAGCGTGAAACCACTCAGGGAATGAAATTTTGACGCAGAACGTAGTGGAAATAATGAGGGCAGACGATTCTAGGAAACAGAATTGCTAAGGGGGCAGACAGATTAACACCGTAATCTGTAGAGGATGAACGAAATAACACCGTAGTTCGGTAGAGTTGCTAGAAATCCACCTAACAGCACTGGAATCCACCAACAACTCAGGAATCCACTTGAAGCACGAAAGAGAGACAAGCTCTGGTTCGAGAATGGTGGTTTGTAATATTTTCAAAAGTTCCTGAATCTGTACATCGCTAGGCTTATATAGCCTGAGAAGAAATACAATGGAAAACCCTAAAAGGAAAGGCAGCAAATACGCCAAAAAGGAAAAAGTAAATGATGACAAATGTACAATTTCCTAACAGAATATGAAAAGTAATAACAGATGTGTCAGAAGATGTTGGGTGGTCCCCACGTGGTCTCGTTCCAGTAGCAGTGCGGGATGACGGCCGAGCTAAGGTGCAGCTGCTGAGGCTGTGCTAAAGCGGGTTGTTGCCGTGTTGAACTAGTATGGGCTGGACTGGGATTCCTGTATGCAGTGCGGCGTCTGTGGGAGCTC